>CAODLS010444903.1:0-12202 GCA_948243855.1 Flueggea neowawraea | reverse complement strand
CCCTTGGAGTCTATTCTCATCCTTGGTTTCAACCAAAACCATCAAAAACCACTCAAACCCAAGTTTGCAATTTCGGACCAAAATTAACCCTATAGCAAAATCCATGATTTCATCATCTAACAAAGCAATTCTATGTTCCTTGTTGTCCCTCATGCATATATCTATCCTAAACAACTCCAAATCAATCAAGAAAACCAGCCAAAACCGAACCCTAACCATTAAAAACTCTGTTTTCGTCCAAAACCAAACAACAGTAAAGATGAGCATGAAACGAAGTCAAAAAAAGGAAATAAATCGGAAAAATTACCTCAAATCTGAAAGAGGAGTGTCTTGAGAGCAAAAGGAAACAAATTTCGCTGGATTTGGTTGAGAAATGAAGGAGAAAAGTTGAAATGAATGAATGATGTAGGTTTCGGTTTTTATCAGAAAAATCTGCAGAACAAAACGACGTCGTTTGTCACTGTTCATAAAACGAAACGTTTACGTGCGTAACTCACGGAATAACGCACGTAAACGAAGTCAAACGACTTGTTGTCGGCTGCAACAAAAATTACGCGCGTAAACCTCAATTTTACGCACGCAAGCGACGACGAACGACAGGTCGTTTGCACCCCGAAACAAACGATCTGTCGTTCGGTTCCGGTTTCCAGTTTTCTTGTTTGTTTTTTTTTTCACTATTCTCACTTAAATCAATTATTTTCCAATTTACCCCAAATCTTTATAATTCACCAAATTAACATCAATAATATAAAATTTACCCTCCAATTACCAAAAATAATTTTTCAAATAATTTTCCAAACTATCCAAAATAATTATTCCAACTAATTTTCCCAAATAAAATTCTCCAAAAATACTTAAAAATTCTGGGATATTACAAATCCATCCAAAAATCACAGAAATCGGAACCAAAAATCAAATTTTTGGCCAAAAACTGAAACCCACCCAAAACCAATCGGTTTGATCATGAAACCAAGCAAGAATAGGAGAGAGAAAGATATAATCACCTTATCTTGGTGTGAAAATGGAAGAGGAACAAAGAGAGAGAGAGTCTTGAAGAGAGAGACACGAAATTCTGGGTTTCATAAACAATGAAGTCGAAGAAAGAAGATGAAGGTCGGTTGGTTTGGTCGGTCGGGTCGGCTGGGTTTTAAAAGAGGTAGCAGCAGCCAAACCGAACCCACTGACCAGTCCAAACGAACCAGTCGAACCGAACCAACTAACCAACTCAGCAGTCAAAGCCGAACCAATTCAAAATCAAAATTAACCAAACTAGTCCATAAAAAGAACTAATCAACCCACTAATGGATTTGCAGCCATCTTCAAAATCTAAACCATTTCACAAAAATAAATCAAACCAACTTAGTATAAATCAACCCAACCGGTTAAACTAGTGGACCAAACTGGTAAACCAAACCAGTGAATAACCCAACCGAAAATCACCCCTCTTTTCTTTTTCTTTTTTTTTTCAGATTTTTCTTTTTCAATTTTCAACAATTTTTCAATTAATAAATCACTTTCTATCACCAAAAATAAAAATTTAAATTTTTACCTAAATTTATTTATAATAATTATCCAAAAATAATTATTCTAAAAATAATTATCCACCAATAATTATTCAAAATAATTATTTCAAATATAATTATCAAAAAATACTTATAAAAATTATTCAGGGTATTACAATCATGCTATATCAGCATTCTATTAAACTCTCATTCTTAATAATTATATTTTTCTTTATACTCCATCATGAAATCCACAATCACTTCATGTCTCATTTAATTTATTTATAATATACAATTCTCAATAAATACATTTATTTTAACATACTAATTTTATACTTTAATGTAAAATCAATTATATTTTGGAAATTATATTGTAAATTATTTTGGATAAATTATTTATGCAAAATTTTTGGAAATAATATTTTATATAAATTAGTGTCGAGTGAATAAATATAAAAAAAAATCCATAGGTTAAAAAATTACTACCTTTGAAGTCCAAAAACAAAAAGAAATACATTCAAAAAAATGAAAAAACATTAAATTACATTCAAAATAATACAGTACATTAACTTAAAGTATATTACTTGATGCCATAAAATCCTAAAATACATTAACTATAATAATACCCTAGATTAAAAATAAAATACAACTCCCTAAACTACATTAATTAATGCCATATTTTGTTTGATAATATCAAAAATTTGTTTGTGTGTTTCACGTTGTTCGGAGTCATGGTCGAAGTATCCCTTAGCAGTATTTCATATTCAAGGAGCTTTTCTATCGTTCTCCAATTTATATTTTGGTCTCCATCTTTTCTTTTCATTCATTCCACTTTTTGTCCCAAACATGGGTGATGCTTTCTCCACTGTCCTTTGCTTTCTCTTTCCTTTTCGATTAACCCTTTGCCTTCGCTGCTTTTTGGCTGATTGGACACACTTGTATCGGCATTAGAAGAACTTGTATACACACGAATTTCATTATTTTTGTCATTTTGGATGACCTAGACATAGGTATCACTAGTTGTCACTTCGAATCATCTTTCACCATTACCCAAACGTGCTCATGGGAGAAATGTTTTCTCCAATTTTGATAGTAAATTTCACGAGCGTGTTGTTTTACTTGGTTGTCGCTCCAACCACTTCGATGCTAACTCAACCATTATTGTACAATTGGTTAAATTCATTAACCTGTGAAAGCAACCAAAACCAATGTTGATTGATTTTTGTACGTGTTCTTTTCGGATTGAATTTTTCATGTTTGTTGAAATAATCACAAATCCTTTTCCAAAATATTTTCTCTCTTTGCATGTTTTCGACAACATAGTCAGTTGGAAATAGTACTCCATGCTTTCACAAGCATTCTATCATCCTCCGGTGTCCACGATTCAACCAAATTAAAATTGTCAATTCGTGGTTGAACATATATTAAGGGGGTTTGAGAATCAGACAACAAACATGGATTCAACGTATTTGATGCGTGAGATGTCACATCTAATAGTGGACTAGTTAAAAAATTTGGTAAAAAGTAAAGGTAGGTAAAATTTTTAGAATTTTTATTGTAAAAATTCAGTGGAGGAGAAAAAGGATATGATGACAAATTGGGTGCATTTTGAGAATTTTGAAAAAATAAAAATTATGTGAATATAATAGGTATTACAGATTTGAAGAATTTTGGAAATTAGGTGCGAAAAAACTATATGGATGGTTTTGAGAATTAGAGGTATTGTTTGGATCAGGATTTTAGGAAGAAAATTAATAATGGTTTGGATTCATTTGAAAATAGAAGAAAGTGAAATGTAATTGAGATTGTGTGTGTTTGCTAAGAGAAGAGAGAAAAATGTAATTGAAATTGTATATAAAAAAAGAAATGAAATGGATATGAAGGTATTTATTATAGATGAAAAAGAAAAAAAAAGAAAAAGAAAGGATTGTTTGGTAAGAATAAAATAATAAAATGATGATTTGACTGTTGTAGCAATTAATAAAAAAAGCACAGGTTTTCACTTGTACGTTAGGTGGACCCTACCCCTCATGTGTCTGGCGCAAGCCATACGTGTCACGACCCATTACCAGGATTATGACCGGCGTACGAGGAGGACCGTCTATAGAAATCCGGCTCATCTCGCATAAGCCTTCCAAAGAATCAGATGTACTACCCAAACATTTAATTTCCAAAACATTTATTTGGAAAGACATTTAATAATTTAAAACAATTTATATATAATTCAATATATAAATATATACCAAATGTATACAAATCATATACTCTGGTAAAATCAAATACGATAAATATGTCAGAGTATACAGACAACCTAACACCCCACAGTAATCTGGTACGAAGCTCTACAAAATAAAATAAGCTCAAATAATAGGCATCACTAACCAAAATATCTCCTCACAGGTGTCCGAGATGCAGAATAATCGCCGAAACTAAAATCTGTGCTCTTGGAAGATAGAATTATCCACAACAGAAAATAAAACGAGGGTTAATCCCAGTGAGGAATAACACTTCAAAACGTCTCATACGTGCCTCACAAAGTCTGTTTTGAAAACAATTCGCAAATACCACAAGCAATACTTGTAAGTATATATATATATACACGCTATACTATAATAGCCTTTCGAAAATTATTTCAAAATCATTTGCATTCAAAGCAAACAACATGCATGTAGGCTTAATAAAATCATTTAAGATTTTAAATTATCATTGTCATGTCAAAACATATGCCAGCGATATGAGACTAAACAAGTGTGATATGGACTCTACCAAATATCACGAAATGTGTGGAACAACCATAGTGATGAGGACCCGCCTCTATCATAAGCAAATCATGTGTCTGATCGGGTCAATATGGCTACTGACAACCCTGATAGCTGGGTTATATCAGACATTGGTATACCAAAGACTACATACCCTGTAGCACATGTGTCCCCATATTGAAAACCAAATCGTACTAACATATAGTACAAAATCATAATATGCAATCCATCATTTAAAATCATAGCCAAGATATATAATACATATATATAGCTTTCAAATCGAAAACCAATTATTACACAAATAACCAGTTTTATCTCAACAAATCCTTTAGATTAGTCATTTTCAGATAAAATCTAACACATAAAAATTAGTAAATAGAGTTCAAGACATAACCAATGTGTCTAAAGTTGTTATGCACTCACCTGATAATCCAAGCCAAAGCACCAGTCAAGTCCCACTAGTCAGTGGCTGATCTTGCTGGCAAGCACAGGAAGCTGTATACAATCAAATAACACAAATATCACAATGCAGTACTGTGAAAAATACCCAATGCATGATATGCAAATGCAGATGCAGACTCTCGAAGTCACCCAAAATATAATCCGAAAGTGAATCTATCACTTTCAAGTCAAAATCCAAAATCTACATAAAATTACAGTTTGGCCCCCAACCGATGTAAAATTATGTTTAAGTCCTCGAGACTCGACAATTCATGAAACTATTCCTGAGGTATCCTAAGATTACTGACTCGCAATCTATAAATTAGAATCCCCAAATTCGACCTCGAACTCTCAGAAATCGCGAATTTATCCCAGACTCGTAAAAATTACAAGTCAATCCCTATGATCCCAAAAAACATATTTATCTCCAAAGTCTCTAAAATTCACAATTCTAACTACGATAAAAAATATTTGCAAACACGCCCTAGTTCTACCGCATTGGAAAAATATTTGTGAAAACGTCAAAATCACGTTCCGCTCGCTACCCGATACAATTAGACACGCATTCCCACTCAAATTTGTTCCCTAAACACGAATTTAAACTTAGATTTCACAAACAATCAACAAATTTCCTATAATTTGGCAAAACCCAAACCAAACTCTAGTTCCTTCAAAAACACACAAATCTCTTGATTCAAAGCTCAAATCATGTTCCTAAAAGTCCCATAACACTTATTCTAACATCCTCTAACATCAACTAACTCATAATCATCAATAATCCGAACCTACAGTGATTTCGGCCCAAATGTTGCATGTATGAATCAAAACTCAAAATGGTGTTTAAATGGAAGAAAAATGAGTTGATCTTATCTCAGAAGTGGACTAGGGATGTTGGAGAACCAATGTGGAGAGATTCAGACGAGTTGAGAGAGTTTTGAGTGAGAAATTGAGAGAAAAATGACGGAATGGCATTTTTCGGCCCGTTTTAAGCACTGCTGACCACATGCAACGTGCGTCATGTGTAGTGACAACGTACGTTGTGGTGATGCACGACGTACTTCGTGACCCTCTAACGTACGTTGTGATGCTTCCAGTAGCTACGGGTTTCTAATAAAACACACCTCAACGTACGTCATAGTCAGACAACGTACGTTGATCATGTCGCAGATAGCGTACGTCTTACCTATGTAACGTACGTTATACTGTTTTTTCAGACAACGTACGTCTTGCACAATGTGCTACGTACGTTGTTTACTCTCCCATCATATATTCGACGTCTCAAGCTTCCTCACATGCATCAAACTTCCCTCGAGGTTCGATAACACCTAATCATCGACAATTACGTCTAATTATCTTCAAGATCACATCGGACTACATCAAAAATCTACAGAAATCCTAATTAAAATGGGCGGAATTTTACAATACGCATGAGGGGATATAATGGGGGCATCCACAGGTTAGACACATGAGGGGTGGGGTCGACCTAATAGGTGGACAAGTGAAAATTTGTCCTTTTTTTTATTAATTATTGCTACGATCATTTGACTTTTGCAATATTATTATTTTTTTCTTATGGACAGTCTGGCAACATTCCCTTCTTTTTATTTTTCTTTTTCTTTTTTTTTTTCTTTTCATTTTCATCTATAAATACTATCATTTCCACTTCATTTCTTTTTTTATACACAATTTCAATTATATTTTCCTCTTCTTCTATCAAACATACATAATCTCAATTACATTTCCCCTCTCGTCTTGTCAAATGAATCTAAACAATGATCAATTTTTTTCTCAAAATCCTAATCCAAACAATATTTCAAATTCTCAAAACTATCCATATGATTTTTTTCTCCACCTAATTTCTAAAGTTATCCAAACCTACCATACCTATTATATCCTTAAAATTTTTCATATTCTTAAAATGCACTCAATTTATCATCATATCCCTTTTTCTCTCCACTGAATTTTTACAATCAAAATTCTGAAAATTTTACCTACCTTTACTTGCCAAAATTTTCAACTAGTCCACCATTAGATGTTGCATCTTGCACTTCAAATGTGTCAAATTCATTTTCATTGTTTGATTCTCAAACCCTTCAATATTTGTTCAACCACGAATTAAGAATTTTAATTTGGCTGAACAAAATGTAGATGGGGGCAAAAAACGTTGGTTGTGGACACCAGAGGAGGAATGCTCGTGAAAGCATACAATATTTTTCCAATTGACAGTGTTGTTGGGAATGACCAAAGCGAGAAAGTATTTTGGAAAAGGACTTATGATTATTTCAACATGCATGATGAATTCGGTCTTAAAAGAACACATACAGTAGTCGAGAACCATTGGTTTTGATTGCTTCCACAAGTTAATGAATTTAACCAATTGTACAACGATTGTTGAGTTAAGATCGAAGTGGTTGGAGTGATGACCAAATAAAATAGCATGCTCGTGAACTGTACTATCAAAATTGAATAAAACATTTCACCCACGAGCACATTTGGGTAATGGTGAAAGATGATTCGAAGTGGCAACCACTGATTTGTTGGTGAACCCCATGCATGATCCGATTCAAAATCTTGAAGCGAATCATGCAATGATTTACAACCCAATGGTTTGCGCATCATCTGACTACTCTTAAGAGGGAGATTTTAATAGAGTGCTGATGTGGCATGAAAATCATATTCAAATTGGGTATAACCATTAAAAATGCCCTTATAAGCTTCATTTGCCAGCTGCTTTCCTCTTCTGTTTGGTCTCCACCACTAATCAAGAACAAATTATGTGTTGGATTAGAACACATAGTTACTGACATCCCTTGTAACTGAGATTTCTCAATGTATTGGTATATCAAAGGTTACTTCTACTTCGTAGTGTGGGTGTTCCATATCAAAATCAAAAACCATACTAATATAGTACAAAAAACCAGGGCATGCAAATCAGAAGATCAAAAACAGAGAATTTGCTCATAATAAATCAAATATTACACCTCGGTGTACCGAAATGCTTGTAATTACATATGCAAAAATTCAAACGCTCGAACAAAACCCAAAAGCCCTTTTCAGACCACAACCTATCATAATAAATCAAATATTACACCTCGGAGTAAAATTATACTTTGATATCCGAACTTTGAAAAATTATGAACTAGTCTCCAAAATATTTTAAATTTATAATATAGTCCCTAACTCACCAAAGTTATTAATAAATCCTCAAATTCCTCAAAATATAAAATTTAATCCTCAAACATATGCAAAATTACACAAATGGTCCTCCAAACGATAAATTACACAAATGGTCCTTAAATCCGATTCAACCGATATAAATTGAATCTAATCACTTACATTGGTCCTATTCAACCTCAGGAACTCAAATCTATAATTGGTTTCTCAAAAACAACTCCAAATTGTCCAAAAATAGCTCAAACTCGAATTAAACCCTAGCATTAACAATAACTCATTTAATCTCGTGATTTCAAACTATATGTAAGTTTATATAACCTCTAACAATCCTAATATAACATCCCCAAGCATCTATTTCATCAGAATCATCCAAAAATGCATATCCATTTCAAATTCGGCCTAAATGAGAAATGCTAGATTCAATAACAAAAATGAGTTAATAAGTGGAATGGAAGGTCGATCTTACCTCAAGAGAAGCCTAGAAGTGATGGGTAATGAGAAGTGATTCAAACCGATTTGAGAGAGTTTTGAGTGAAAAGAGAGTGAGAACCAAAGTGAGTTGGGTTAGGTGTTTATAGCTACAGAGGTCACTAGTCGACTGCCCAAAACTGGTAGTCGACTAATGATGAACAAGTTCCATTAGTCGACTCACCAAATCATCATTCGACTACCCAATAGTCAACTACTCAAACCATAGGTCGACTACTGAAGGTTAATTCCTCATAAATTGATTTCTTTCGTTTCTTCCAACCAACCCAATCAAACACCACTAAGGTCAAAGGTCCTAACTCATTCCAAAATATCATCAAACATCTAATCACCATCTTCAAACACCTAAACACCATTGTTAACATTCAAAGATCATATCGAAATCGAATGAATTGTTATAGAAAGTTTAGTTAGAATTCGGTAGGGTATTACAAACTGAATCAACATAATTTAGTTCGGGTAATTTCAACTGTAAATGCAAATCTTTACAACTACAATTTGCGGTTTGGTTTGGTGGAAGCCTAAAAAAGCCCAAATTGCACCGCTTACACCCCTAGGTGTTGGGCAGCTTTGGGAGGTAAAGGTTTTACCATCGAACTTGGAGGCAGTGAAGTCTGCAACTGCTCCTCCAAATCAATGTGCGTGTTGATGCTGTGTTGGGGGATTCCATCGACGTTGTTGCTAATGCTACTGTGCTGGGGGATGCCCCTGATGCTACTGCAGTGGCGATGGGGGATGCCTTTACTGGTGGTGTGTTGGGAGATGGTGTTGGTGAGCTCATCAAAGCTAGATTCTGGCTTTTTCCTTGAAGGGAAAGCCAGATTTAAGCAAGGCTACCAGTAGCAGCTCCAAGCAAGTAGAAGAGAAACTGATTTAAAAAAAAAAGTTGAAACAGATTATTATTATAGCCTTGACTTGCCTAAGACAATATATCTTGAAACTATTAAAAGAATGTCAAAATGATGCCTTTAATGTTTAAACAAATAAGACTAAGTCTACAATCAAGACCAAGTTTTTAGGAGTCTCATGCTTGATTTTAACAATCTTTAGGATTCAATATATGAATATTTTGTAAGCCAATATTTATTTGTTGCTGCTTATATAAGTGACATGTCATGAATAAAATAATATCCATACTTTCATGCTCCCATTCTTTACTCTCTCCCACAAAAACAACCAACAGAAACAGAAGGCCCAGAATTTGCCTCATTAATCAGAAATGATAAAGAAACGCCACCATTTAAGGTTGCAATCCTTGAAAAGCAGGTCAAAGATTACCTCACAATGAGAAGTAGCAATTTCTACAAGCATGCCTAATTATAAAACATAACATCATCTTTATAGCCCACCATAAAGATGAAGAAATGCCACCATTTTAGGCTACAATCATTGCAAAGTAGGTTAAGGATTACCTCGCCATGAAAAACAACAATTTTCTTTTAAGTCTGATTACAGAACATATCTCAGAAGGCTTAGATTTTAGGTACAACTCTTTTAGTAAATTAAGTAACTGAGACTCATTAAGTAACTTTAGTAAAAATTAAATAACAGTAATGTTTACTTAATTTATCAAAATTAAGTAAACGATCAAATTAAATAATTGATGGCCAAATTAAGTAACTATATCCTAAATTAAATAACTACTAGAGCTGCAATTAAGTAACTATCTCATAAAAATTAAGTAACTGATACTGATATTAAGTAACTGGAGTCCTCAATGATGACTGTTTTTATGAGTCTTCATTGTAGTACGGTTCTCAAACTTTGCTTCAGTAATCAGAAAAGAAAAAGAATTGCCACCATTTTAGGCTACAATTCTTGCAAAGCAGGTCAAAGATTACCTCATAATGATAATGGAAAGAGAGAAACTATACCATATTCCAAGCAACATACGAAATTGTAAGAATCATCTATATAAGAAAATGTAGTAAAATGTGACATGATTGATTGAAAAAGAAAAGAAAATTGCAAACAATAATAAGAAAATAACCAACACTTTGATGAATTTGATTGAAAAAGAGACTTACCATGTAATATCCCATAATTTTGTAGTTATTTTTGGAGAATTATATTTGGGGTAATTAGTTGGAATAATTATTTGAAAATTTGGGAAATTATTTGAAATTTTATTTTTGGTAATTGGAGGGTAAATTTTATATTTTTGATGTTAATTTGGTGAATTATGAAGATTAGGGGTAAATTGGAAATAAATTGATTTAAGGGAAAATGATGAAAAAAAAAGAAGGAAAACTGGAAATCGAAACCAAACGACAGATCGTTTGTTTTGAGTTGCATACGACTTGTCGTTCGTCGTCGTTTGCGTGCGTTAAGCTGTTAATTACGCGCGTTATTTTGTAGCAGCCGACGACAAGTCGTTCGTCGTCGTTTGCATGAGTTATTCTGTTGTTTACGCACGTAATCGTTTCAATTCTCAACAGTAACCAAAACGACGTCGTTTTGCTCTGCAGAATTTTCATATAAACCTGAAATCGACACCCTCTCTTCATTTCAACATTTCTCTGTCGTTTTTCATCCAAATGTGACGAAATTTGTTTTCTTTTGCTCTCAAGACATTCCTCTATCAGATTTGAGGTATTTTTACCATTTATTTTCCATTTTTCACTTCGTTTTATGCTCATCTTTGCTGCTGTTTGGGTTTGACCGAAATTCAGAGTTTTTAAGAGCTAGGGTTCGGTTTTGGGTGGGTTTTTGGATTGATTTAGAGTTTTTTATGATATATATATGTATGAGGAACAAGAAGGAACATAGATTTGCTTGGTTAGATGATGAAATCATGGATTTTCTTATAAGATCCAATTTGGTCCGAAAATAGAAAGTTTGATTTGAATGGTTTTAGATGGTTTTGGTTGAAACCAATGATGAAAATAGACTCCAAGGATTATTCTAAGTGGATTGGTAGGATCGAAATATTGAATTTCGCTCGAAACGGAATTTAGGGCATTTTTGCAAAAATTCTCGTCGCAGGGACTTCGGTGAAAATGTTAGTTTTTTTATTTTGATTTGTTTTGAGGAAGAGAATGTTAGATTTATATTTTTAAGGATTTTTAGGGAATTTATGAATATTTAAATAGTTGGAAGGTATTCATTTGCGAGTAGGACATTTGCATTGCATTGCACTCATAAATTAGGTACGGCCACAGTACCATATATATTGATGTTGTTATGCTGTATTTGTTACAGCATCCAGTGCTTTCCCGCACCAGCAGCCACCCACCAGCGGTGCTTGATTCGAATTTTTAGAGCTTGGACATCCAGGTGAGTGGATGGCAGCTTCAGACACAGACTGTGTCTCGAAACTGTATACGTTTTTTATATGCTATAACCAAATTGTGAACTTGACTAATCAAATGATTGGTTAAAAATATGAAAATGGATTATGTGAATAAATAATTAGGGTTTTGTTTTGAAGAAAGTTATATGCATGTATTGATATACATATATTTTCACGTATTTTAATGATGAATATGCATGGTTTTAATTATTTTTTTGATTGTGGGACACCTTCGCTACGGGGTACGTAGCCTTTGGTATACCAATGCATGTGATACCTAGCTATCGAGGTCGACGGTAGCCATGTTACCCTGGCCCGGTAAATGATTGGATTATGGATCAGTGGCATAACCCTGATCATTTTAGGTGGGATAGTGGCATAGACTACACCACGAGTTTGTATGGTCCCATAATAAGTAGATGAGGTTTGCAGCAAAACCTAATATTATGGTAGTATAGTACCAATGTGCATGTGTATGCTTTTGGTGCAAATGATTTCGACCGGTTTTCTCAAAAAACATACTATGTATATAGTGTATAAATATG
>CAODLS010444812.1:0-10963 GCA_948243855.1 Flueggea neowawraea | reverse complement strand
CTATTGAGCTTCGAAAGGAGGAGAGACTTAGAGGGGTAAACAAAGCTATTGAGCTTCGAAAGGAGGAGAGACTGAGAGAGAGGGTAGAGCTATGAAAGGAGGACAGGCGAGAAAGAGAGAGGCTGAAGGAGGAGAGACTGGCGGAGAGGAAAGGCGAGGAAACACAAGATTAAGACTCACTCAAGACAAGCAAGATTTGGTTGTGCGGCGGTAGAGTAACTGAGAGAGGAGAGTGAGAATAAGAATGAAAACAGGTAAACAACTGGATATTTAGGGTTAAAATATACGGGTCATAAATGGGTCGGGTGACCCGTCTAATTGTTTAAGATAAACGGGTTAAACATATCACAACCTGTTTAACCCGATTTTTTTAGTCATAAACTGGAACCCGTTTAAGGGAAACCCAAACTCGTTTGTCTTCGTATCGAGTTGTATCGTTTAATCGGGTCGTGTCGAAAATTACCAGCCTTAATCGAATACATTTTGAAAGTCAAAAAAAAAATTTCTCTCTTGGAATTTATCTTTTTCGCAAAAAAATCAATTTCTCAAGAAAATATTGCGATATTTTTTGGGAAAATATCTTAAATTCTCGGTCAATTTCTCAATCAATAAAAAATTTGGTATTTTTATAAGATGTTTTAAATGTGTTTCTGTTAGTCAAAATGTGCTTGATGCATGAAATAAGTCAAATTTTAGATTTTAATTTAGGATAATCGTTAAATTTTTCCTAATATAATTTTAATAACAGCAAGATGTGTGATGGACCCGAAAGTAGAGAGAGGGACCAAGGACCTTAGCTAATTAGTTTAACCAATCCATCTCATTATGGACCCACTTACACATGCATATAATTAATAGTTAATTATGTGGAGTGTCATAATTAAAATTTATATTTTGACAAAAGTCACCCATAGGTCGGTAATTATTTGAATGATACATTTTTAAGTTCAAGTTTTTGGTAGCCAATTTTTTAATTCAAATTCTTAAAAAAGTAAGATTCAATAATATAAAAACCAATTTCTTGTCTCATTTTCTCACTTTTTTCTCTCTCCTCATTTTATCTCTCCTAGTTTCTCTCTTCCCCTCTCTCCTGAAAAAACCCTAGTCGTTCCTCTATCTTCATCCTTTCTCTCACCCGGTCTTCTCTCTCTATTCTGGTTCTTTCTTCGTCGCTCTCTTAGCCGGTCTCATTCTCTTTCTCACCCAATCTTCTGTCTCTGTTATCATTCTTTCTCCGCCACCATTCACCTCTTATTCTCTCTCTGTCTGATTGTAGCACTGTGACGAGAAGCAGATCTGGAAGTTTGTCGACATCAATTGACGGTTAGAGAGCCAAATCGCGATGGAAAAAGAGAGTTTCTACTAGGTGTCAAGGCAAAAAATGGAGATCTGAGGTTACGACGACACTAATGACTTAGGTGACAATGTTGTCGTTGTCAAGTTGCTTCAGTGGCGGTGATGGTTGTGTGGCACAACAACGGGGCGACAACTAGGGTTGTCGGAAAGCCTAGCTGTTTGATTTTGTGTTGTAGTTGTTTGAAACAATGTGTTGGATGATAATTGCTATTTTAGTCCCTATATTTCTTGTTTTTTCTTTAAATTGTAAATTAGACATTAATTTTGTAGACTATTATAGATCATTTGTAGACCTTTAAAGATCTTTGAAGATCTTTGTAGACACCTCTATAAAACCAAATTAATTATCATTAAATATATTAAAATTTGTGAATATCATGTACACTAAAAACATATATATACAAATAATTCAGCTTGATTTAAAAAAGTTATTACACCAAAAATTTATTAAATCAAATTTCTTTTTAAAAAATTATGAACTCTTCTATAGAACTTCGAAGACCTTCTGAAAAAATAAAAAAAAATTGTTGGAAATCACATTTTCTCTCTCTCTTTTGAACACTTCTGTAGACTTTTGAAGACCATTGTAGTCATTCCAGAAAATTAGATATTTTTTGGTTGAAAATTATTTTTCACAAAAAAATCAATTTCTCAAAAAAATATCTTGTTTATGTCTCTATTTATAAATCTAGTATTTTTTAGAGAAGTTTCACGGGTTTCATTTGAGGGAATGTGTTTGGCCTGGGCTTATTTATCAAATTCAGTATTTATTTTTCTAATAAAATTATATTATTTCCTATAATTAATAAATTTAATTACAATTGGGCTTATTTTGTGTTTACAGGAAAAAAATTAAATTATTTATAATTTTTTTGTTTAAATTTTTTTGTTTTGTTTTTATTCTATTTTCATTAGATTTTCAATTTTGTTTTCCAAAACTAACTAATGTTTTTTATTTTGTTTTTATTCTATTTGTATTTTATTTTTTTTAAATTACACGCTTGGCACTTTTTTCATAATTACAGAAATATGATGTTTATATTTTGTTTGGATTTTATTTTTTGTTTTATGTTTTATTGTGTTTTTTTCCTTATTTAAAGTTTGTTTTTAATTTGTTTATGTTTTGTTTTTATTTTGTTACTATTCTATTTTCATTTTCAATTGACTTTTGAGTTTTATTTTGCAGAAATTAACTCCCTCTCGTTCGATTTCGTGCAAAATAGTTTTCATGTTTTTTTCCTTGTGCTTTCGTTATATTTTTATTTTGTTCTCAATTTGTTTTCATTATGTTTTTATTTTCTTTTCCATTTGTCTGGCTTCTTTTTTTTTTACATATATTTTAATTTTTTAGTTGAAAACAAAATAAAATAAAAAATTAAACCAATTGGAAACAACACATAACTAGTTCACTTAATAAAAACAAAAAAATCACAGAAAACCAAATAACATAGAATAAAAACTAAGAATATAGGTCTCAAGTGTCCGAAACAAATCACTTAGTTTCATTTTTTGCATATACCAATCATTTTTTTAAGTAAAAATAAAATTAAAACAAAGATAAAATCAATTAAAAACTAAAATAAAAGTAGAATCAACAAAGAATATAAACATAATAAAAACATATAGGATGAACTCTCTCTTATTTGGTCTTGGTTTTAGATTGATGTTGTGTATAATTAAGGACCTAATATGAGACTTTTCAAAACTGAAGAACTGAATAGGAGATTACAGTATAACTCAAGTATACTAAAGTAATTCACCTTTTTTTTAATGGAAGACAAAATAAAATCGAAATAGATCGCGTCTGTTTGGAACAAAGCATTTGAGTTCAAATTTTACATACATCATATGTTTATTAAGTTAAAAAAAAAAACAATGAAAAAAAGCATATAATAAGTATCTTTAAAAAAATACAATACAAAAACGCAATAAACAGAATAAAAACAAATGTGCTTCCTACCTGAGGTTGGAGGACTATGCGCGCAAAATATTAAAATTTAGAGGACCCTGCAGGTGTACTATTGAAACTTCGAGGATTGTGCACCTATAAATATGATAAAATGACTTGTAATTTAAATTGGGTGAACTATTATAGCATCCTTGAGTTATATTATAATCTTTTATTCATTCTCTCAGTTTTGAAAAGTCTCCTATTAGGTCCCTATTTGCATATAGCGTTCCCAAAACAAATGTTTATTACCTAATTTTGGTATCTATTTCTTATAGATTGCATATTAATGCTCTATGTAAACCATGTGATACTAAGATTATGTGTTGAACATCTGTTCTGAGCTGATACTGTGTACAAGTAGGGACATAATGAAAGGTTTTTTAAAATTGAGAGATTAAATAAGAGATTACGGTATAAATTAGAGTCTTTAAGTAATTGCCCTATTTAAATTTTAGTTCGGTGCACTTCAAATTTTTTATTTTTTTTTGTTGGTGGACCGTGTAATTTCCTCATTACAATTTTAATTATGTTAGTTCATTAACAATAATACCAATAGCAGATCTACTTAGTAAGAAGTGGGGTCTTTCGACCCCATCTGGGTAATAAAATTGATAGTAATTATAAAAATTACCCCATTAAGCGCTCTTAAACTTTGTATGTAGCACTTTAGCCCATATTATCAGGGATGCTATTTGCTCTGACAGCTGGAAGCCAATTAAGCTAAGCCGTCAAGCTCCTCCTTTGTCTCTCATTTTCTTTGCTAATGATCTGGTGCTCTTTAGTGAGTGCTCTATTACCTAAATGGATGTCGTTCTTGATTGTTTGCATAGGTTCTGTTCTGCCTCTGGGCCAAAAGTCAGCATAGACAAAACTAAAATTTTCTTCTCGAAGAATGTTTCCTCTAATTTGGATACTCAGGTGAGTAACAGTTCTAACTTCCAGAAAGTGTGTGCCGTCCTTGGGAAAATATCTAGGCATCCCTATTCTGCAATGTATGATTAGGAAGAGCAAGTGCAACTATATTTCGTAATTTTTTCTTTATAATATAATATAATATTTTATTATTCATTCTAAAATTTGAAATTTAACTTTATTTTTATTATAATTTATATTATTTTTTAATATTTTACTAATAAATTATTTAATCTTTTTTTTCGGAGTTATAATGTCTCAATAAAATTAATTCATTATTATTCGTTCTCTTTAATACACAAATTTAGAAAAATATTAACACACAAATAAAAATAAAATAATATTTTAACTCCTTAAATTTATCTAATATGATTGAACATACTCTAAGAGTACTTATGCTTTTTTAGTGAATAAAGTGCATCAATGCTTAAATGGTTGAGTGGCGAAGAAGTTAAGTTTTGTGGGTCGTGTCACTTTAATTCATTTTGTTTTGTCTTCCATCCCTCTAACCACGGTTCTCCCAGGTGGGTTGTGTGAGGAGATTGATCACATTGTTAGACGTTTTCTTTGGGGTTACAATAGAAATGAGAAAAGAATTCACCATATAAGCTAGAGTTTGTCTGCCAAAGGAGGTTGAAGGCTTAGGGATTAAACCAACCAGTTTGGTTAATCAAGGTTTATTATGAAATTTGGTTGGCGATTATTCTTGAACCCACAGGCACTTTGGCCCAAGTTCTTCTCACTAAGTATATTACGGTGGCTACGCTTGATTTTAGCCGATCTCGCCAATATCACCATTCTCCCTTGTGGGTTGGAATTCTCAAGAATGCTGACAACATGAGACATAATTGTATTATGTCGGTGGGTGATGGTAAAAGCAACAGATTCTGGCTTGATAATTGGATTGATTCGACTGACCCTATTGTCAATCAAGTTACCAGGCCCCTTTCGCATCCCTAAATTAATATGATATTTCAGGAGTGCTTCAGAGTTGGCAGTTGGTCTAGGGATTTCTTATCTTCCTGGTCGCCTGAGAACGCTGTTAATGCTGTCCTTTCAACGCAACCCCCCATCTCGGAAGGTCCAACTGATACTATAGTGTGGAAAGATTCTCCCTCAGGTAAATTTTCTTCGTCTACGGCTGTGTAATATTTACAGGCTATTAATAACCATTTTGTGAGACCAGAGCCGACCCATCAATGGGATACTATCTGGAAATGGAAGGGCCCTATTCGTGCAAAAACTTGCTTTTGGATGGCTTTGCATGGTCGTTTGTTCACTAATTCGCAAAGGATGATTCGTCGATTATGCATTGATGCAATGTGCGGCCGTTGCCAAGCTAGAGTGGAAACTATTTACATGCTTTGAGAGATTGCCATATTGTCACAGAGCATTGGCGATCAATTCTCCCTCAGTAGGTACGTCCTTCGTTCTTTTCTATGAATTTAAGTGAGTGGCTAGTTTCTAATTTGCCCATCAAACTTGTTTGCAAAAATAATCTACCTTGGTCATTGTTGTTTGGTATTGTGGTTTGGAGACTTTAGCATTCACGGAATTTAGAAGTTGTTGCTGGAGGTGTTAGGCAGAAATTGGTGGGGAAGCATTGTGTTCAATTAGTTCATAATTTCCTTCGAGCTTCCAGACTAGTGCCTTGATTACATGCTAGAAGTGCCATCTAATATTGTTGCTAGAAATTTTGATAGTAACCTGTGTATTAATGTGGATGGAGCTGTTTCCTTCAATTCCCATTCTTCTGCTGTTGCAAAAGATTCTATGGTGCCATCCATTGCCGCAATATTAGACTTAGCTTTTTATCTTCGATTTTCACGGAATTAGTAGCTATTCGTTGTGGGCTTGAGTTGGCTATGGAAAATAATTGGACTGGGGTGTTACTTGAATCGGACTCCAATTTGGTGGTTTCTATCTGTAATCCGGCAACCCCTTGGACGGGTCACCATTGTGCTCTTATCTACCTTATTCGGCAATTGATTCCCTTAACTGTTGCCACTGCTCGCTACATTCCTAGAGAGGCTAATGGTTGTGCTGACTGGATTATTAAAAATGGTTTAGCTCAATCTTTTGCATTCATGATTTTGTTACTTTACCTAAACAACTCATCTCTTTTAGTTTTTGATAAGTTATATGGTTGTAACCACATTATTCATCCGACTCAAATGAGAGCTATTAATAATACTTCATGAAGCACTTTCTTCTTTCATTAAAAAAATTAATTATTAGTAGTGTTTTTCGAATCATAAACAAGTTTTGTTCATTTAACTAGTAAGAAAAGAAATTATTAAGAAAGCTGAACTTTATTCGTTTCAATTTTTTTATTTTATTTTAAGTTTGAAGTATTTAGACATCAACTCAAAATTTATTGTGAATAAGCGTATCGATAAAAAAAAATTGTCGATTTGAAAATAATGAGATCTTTTCTCAAAAATGGCAAGTGTATTTATTTACAAAATTAATAGTAATTACTTTTTTAAAAAATGATTTTATCTACTCCTATCAAAAATTGAATTCACAACCTTTTATTATTGGAAGGTCCACTACTAATGAATAATAAATTTGATTAAAATAATGTTAGAAATAAAATAAACAAACAAATTTACAATACAGTTTATTAACATGTATTAGAAAATATAGTAACTTGTAATTAGTAATTACATATGCATTTATATATTAATTTAAAAAATATAGAAAATAATGGGTCATGTTCACATTCATGGAGCCCATATTAATATATTACGGACTCATCAAACTCACTTCTAATATTTTGGCAGAAAATTCAAAATTACGCTCTTTATGCCAAAAAATTTATAAATTACATTTTTAAAACTTATTTATATGTTGTTTATAATTTGTTTAAAATCTGTTCATTTTTTAGATTTGTTTAAAACTTGTTTATATGTCATTTTTTTATTTAAAACTTGTTTATATGTTGTTTATTGTTCAAAACTTATTTATATAATTTTTATATGTTGTTTCTTGTTTAAAACTTGTCCAAGATTTTGTTAAAAATCTGTTCATTTTTTCGAACTTGTTTAAAACTTATTTATATGTTGTTTAAATATTATTTTTTGTTTTAAAACTTGAATGTTGTTTATATATTGTTGATATCTTATTTATTTATTAAAAATAACATATATACAAGATATCAATAACATATAAACAAAAAATAATCAACATATAAATTATAAATTTATTTAAATATTATTTTAAATATGTAAATAATATATATACAACATATAAACAACAAATCAACAATATATATATTATTTATATAATGTTTATGTGTTGAAAACAACATATAAATAATGTATTAACAATATATAAAAAAATAGATTTGTTTATATATTATTTTGAACATATAAACAACATATAAAAAATATATTAATAATATATAATCACATTCAAAATATATATAAATAAGAAATAATATATAAATAAAATAATCTGTCCGTAGGAATACCCATATTTGTACGAAAAAAACAACATGTCCGTGAATTTAAAAAATGATATACATAGGAACAAAATATTATAAAATATATTTGTAATAAGTAAAAACGGCAAAATTTTATTTGTAGACCGCGTAATTACAATGAAAATAATTGAGAACATAGGAAATTGCACAGCATTGTATGGTATATTAGACCCCACTTTTTATAAAATTCTGGATCCGCCGCCAAATAATACAACACATCACAAACCAATTACAAATTTAAACATAAAACCCAATCTGATCATCTTACGGCAATTCTTCCAACGTCGCCGCCTTTTGGCTTTGTGACCGTGAGCTAAAATAACCAAACCGAAAATTTTGGCACGGTGCGGTTCGGGTTCGGTTTGGACTAGCTTTAAGGTGCAACCCACCCAATTGACAAACGCAAACCGTGTTAATTTGGAATTTTGGGAGCTTGATCAAAACGACGTAGTTTAAGCGACAAAACCAAATCAAACCGCTCTTCTTCTCATCCCTCTCTTCTCCCTCTCATCCTTAGGTCACTCTTCCGGCGACACTGGGTCGTACTGTCCAGCTTTCATCTCATCACATTATTCGCTGTTCGAACCGAACAAATCAACAAAACTGCTGCAGAACCAAAAAAAAGGTTCGATTTCTGGTACTTACTTGGAGTCTCTGTATATTTTGTGTGTTTCAAGTTACTTCGTTTGGAGATTTTCATTTTCATAGACAATTAAATGTCTAAACTTTCCTGGTGGAAAACGTTGCTCAATTTATTGGAGTCATTTCAGTGGGAGGTGATAAAAATATAAGCCGTTAGTTTGGTTTAGCTGGTTGATCCTTTGTGTTTTTGTTTTGACAGTAGAAAATGGCTTCAGTGCAACCATCAGCGTCGCTAAAAAGACGGGATGCACCGGTCATCAGAGAAGGGGATCAAATGACTGTAATTCCTTTAGGGGCTGGAAATGAAGTGGGTCGATCCTGTGTTTACATGTCTTTCAAAGGGAAGACTATTTTGGTACGGCTTAGAGTTTCTGCTATGTTTTTATGGTATGTTATAATGCTGCTTTAGATTCATGACTAGTGTTTTTACTGTGTTTAATTCTTCGTGGATTTCATAGTTCGATTGTGGAATTCACCCGGGTTACTCTGGCATGTCTGCGTTGCCTTACTTTGATGAGATTGATCCTTCCACTATTGACGTACTCCTTATCACACAGTACGTATTCCTTTCTCTTCTTTTACTGAATATGGTTGCTCTGTAGCATGTCACATAGGTGTTTTATGCGGCGGGAGGTCATGTTTTGTTGTCATTGATAATTGAAATCTTTTCGGTCTCATGTTGGATATGTATAAAGAGGATTGAATTTGTTATTTGATAACTCTGAGTGCTAGAAAATTTGTTCTTGCCTATGGTTCCATTTCATGCTTTTAGGCTCTTTTTTTCCCCCTATTATCTTGGTCAAAACGGCCATCTATATTAAGTTGCAGCATATTCATGTTGAAGGAAGTTGGACTGTTGTTTCATAAGTGGTTTTTTTTCTTGCAGCTTTCACTTGGATCACGCTGCATCGTTACCATACTTTCTGGAGAAGGTCCTTTTTTTTTCTGACTGGCTTTTTGGCAAACTATCTGACGTAATCTATAATTTGCAAACTAATAGTTTCAACGTTGAATTATTGGCAGACCACTTTCAGAGGCAGAGTTTTTATGACTCATGCAACAAAGGCTATCTACAAATTGCTTTTGACAGATTATGTAAAAGTGAGCAAGGTTTCAATTGAAGATATGTTGTTCGATGAGCAAGATATCAATCGCTCCATGGATAAAATTGAGGTTTGTGTTTTTCTAATTGTTGTTCTCCTTTGTCTTATATCTATTTTTGGAGTATAGACTCGAAATACTTTTAGCTGCAAGTCCAGCTATGTTAACTTTCGCAGCCATGCCATAGATTGCCAAAACAAATGCTTGATCCTTTGATTTAATATTTTGGAAGGCTAATATTTTTCCCTTATCACAGCATATGCTGTCTCGAATTGATTCCTTATTTCTTAGATCAGCAGTACATCACTACATCTCTTGAAGTAAGAGATGATGCTTACTTTTGGGCTTCTAGAACAAAATTTTAATACGAGGTGTGGCTCCATTAAGAATTTTGGCATGATGTCTAGGAGATTCAATTCGAAGATTTGAATATACATTTGTTTACTGGTCTTTACTGCTGTTCAAGTCCCTGAATAGCACTCAAGAAGCCACTCAAAGCATCAGTATGTGCTTCTTTGATTAGTTCCAAGTCTCAACCTTCATCATCTTAAGTGCATCTATAATATTGTCACACCCATTAGCCTCTAGTTGCAATTTTTTGAGAGCTGTTAAGATTTGTCTACAGAGTTCATTTTGTCCGCATGGCTTTCTTTTGTGAATGCTCAAAGGCTTGGTGTGTTGACCAACTTGAGAACTTTTTCTAGGGCAAGTTCATTCGGAAAACAATTAAGGAAGTGTGGCGTTTTATCCAATGGCTGGTGGACCATTATTAAAATTTCTCACGGCTTTGAACCTTCAAACACTTTCCTGCTACAGATTTTAAGAATAGCATATGTATATTTTTTTTCATATATAAATTGGTCTCTATGGATGCTTAGGATTTTTATAAAAACACTTATATTTTACTTGTATCTCTGGGATTAGATACATGGATATATCTTCATATGACGGGCATTGCCTTACTCATTATTGTTGCATAATTTGATTGATCTGATGCAATTCTTCTGAGTGTGAGAAAAGTACAATGTTATCTGATATTGGTAAAAGGGTCAGAATTGGATTTATTTATTTGAACTGTGTCAGCCTACACGCAATGTTTGCCACGCTGTAAAGTAATGCAGCTATAATAGTGTTTGTCTAGGTTTAAAATCAAGATCAAATGTCTGCACATTCAAACTTTTCAGATACCTTATTTTCATTTTATCATTACATCATGGCTTCATAGACTTTAAATCTGCATGTGTCAATATCTTAGCTTCCTATTCATGTCTCTTTGTATTGCTTTGGTATCAATTTCCTTGTAATGAGCCTGCATTTGTTATGTTTTAGTTAAAATTTCTTCAGTTTACTAATGGAAACTATATTATTAGGTTGTTGACTTTCATCAAACATTGGAAGTGAATGGCATCAAATTTTGGTGCTATACTGCCGGACATGTCCTTGGGGCTGCCATGTTCATGGTTGACATTGCTGGTGTCCGTGTTCTCTATACTGGAGACTATTCACGTGAAGAA
>CAODLS010444788.1:0-19593 GCA_948243855.1 Flueggea neowawraea | reverse complement strand
TATTATTTTTATCTGATCCTATATGTCGACCTTTTTTTATCAATTTTGATCTACCAAATGTCCTTAAAAATTAATTGCCATAAATAAGTGCAATTTCTAAAATTGGTATTGTGAACTAATAAATTCACAATCAAATTGATTGTCATAGTAAAGGGTATTTTGGTTACTGAATTTGTTATTATTTCAATTAGAGATGAACAAATGGATTTGGTTTATGGAAAATTAACTTTTTGCTGTATTAATATTTTTTATAATTATTCATTGACAATGTAAAATTTTATCGATTATGCAACAAACGATAATTGGCTCAATAAATCTTTTGACTAATTTCTTGACAATCTATATTAATTAAGCCACTTAAGAGTTTTTATCATGTTATAATTCTTTAATCTTAGCAAAAATTACAGTTAAATAGATCTAAAAAATTTTATGCAAAAGATCAAAATGACAAACATTCATATTTTTTAGTCTGATATGGAATTCATTAGCAATATTTGTTAAATTGGTTATCGAAATATTAGTTATTGAAGTTGAGGGGTTAAAAACATAGTAAAAACGTTAAAAGATTGACGAAGATATACTAACAAATTTTAAAGGTAAAAATTAATTATAAATGTTATTTTTTTTCAATTACAATAATGTAAGTGATTTTAATATATTAAATCTAAGTTTTTGATCAAATGTATTATATATATTTAATTTATTATTTTTTAAATGAAGTTAACTTATCAACAATATCTATTTTATACTATTTTTTAAAATTATTTTATTTTAATTTCAATCATTATGTTAACTTTTATATGGTTATATAAACTATGAGAGAAAATCTCACAATATTTAGTTAATAATTAGAACAAGTGTTGAATTAGTCTTATGCATTAAATGTTCCACAATGCAATTATAGGTGTTTAAATTGTATCATTATTTGGTATTTAAATATAGCTCGTACTAACCACATGCCCATATTACAATAACAAATGATCTATCGTTTAATACTCTAAGCGTCTAAGTTGAAAAGAACAAGAGAATATTAGAACATATTAGTCTATAATTGTCTCAATTTATTTTCACCTGGAGAAATTTTAAGAGTTGAAAGTAGGTATGTATTAAAGATTTTTATAAGTTATAAAGAAAACAATTCTTCAAATTATATTTAAAAAAATTAAATTTTGCAAACTATATTGAAAATTTTAAAATTTAATGTGAGATTCACAATTATATTATTTTATTTTAATTTTAAAATTTAAATTATAAAATATTAAATATTCATAAGAAAATTAAAATATATTAAAGGTATCCGAAGGACTTTTATACTAGTTAATATATAGGACGGATTCCATCGGATTTAAAACATTCAAATTTTTCGGGAATTTTACACTACGCATTCTGAAACAAATTCTATAAAAAAACAGCTTTTAAATAGTTTAAGAGATAAAGGTAAAAGTAATATCTCCTAATAAAGTATTAATTTTTATATATAGAGGGAGAGTTGAGAACAAATTTTTTTTTGTTTAAATGTCTAAATATTTTATTGAATACTCCATAAAAACATGTAAAATAACATTATATAAATATTTTTTGAATAATAATTATTAGAGAGTTCTTACTGTTATTATTGTAAAATGAATATTTTGAGTGTTCAATTTTTTTTTACAAATACTTCTGTTTAGTTTTAAACTCTTAATTAGAATATAATTAATTTAGTTTCAAGACTATTTTTATATAGAGGTTTTATTGTAATAGACGATTTCTAACACAAGTTTTAAAAATAGATTCGGGAGACAAAGAGGAACATAACAAGTGTTCCAAATTTGGGGCTTGATGGAACACGTTTATAGGTTACTAATGTTTGATAAAACTCAATGTCCAAATTTTCGGCAAGTATTTAGGCTCATCAAGCCATCACGGCATCACCGACCTCTTTTATGTCGGAAATGTGCCTGTGCAATTTAAATTTATTTTCAATTCACAAATGGATAAAGCATGGTTTAGCCACATGTTCAAGAAATATAATGTCAAATATTGGTTCTAAAAGACGCTAAATGTTGAACAAAAATTGGGAAATATTTTAACACTCTAAAGTTATTGATAAAGCAGTGAAAATATTACTTGATCATACACGCATTGGGAACTTAGTCCTTAATTCACTTTCGTTTATTGTTAGTTCTCACTTCTGAGAGCCTAAACAAAATGCTCACCTTTCGCACCTAATGCACTCAAACTAAACCTTCTATACCACTCCAAGATTATTATTAGCTAATGCAACTAAAATGAACCGGGAGTTAAGTTATTCTTTTTTGTTAGTTTTAGATGGTCAAAGTTGAAACGACCCTTCTAAAATTGGTGAGTTGTGTTCTTAGATTTGAACGCTAGGCTTGGCTTGTTTCTATGTATTCGCCTTTCATCTAATGCTGTGGCAAAGTATACTTTTACCATCAATTTATTCAGGATGTAAAGACAAATAATCTCTCGAATGAAATGAGACGAATTCTGACATTGAGAGGGCAGACTGTTTCATGATGCTATGAGACATTGGAGATCAAGATTTCTCCATTTTCTGCATTCAGGTCAGCACCAATAATTGCATTATTCAGACCTGTGCTTCTAGGGGTTCTGGGTTCATTGTTGTCAAAGCATTTGTTGTCACTCAGACAATGAGAAACATTTCTAGCCTCCAATGTGTAGTCTATACAGAGTGATAACTAAGATTGCATCATTATAACCAACATCAGTTCCCCTCTCACATTAAGATTTTAACTTATTTAAACCTTGATTCTCTGAGAAATCAAATACTTGATCCTTCAATATTAAAATCGCCCGACCCCTTGGCAATTTATACTAGAATTGCTTGATCCGTTAGTGCTAGAGAGCTCCAATAATATTGAATCATATGCATATCAAATTTCACATGGGGATCAGCGCATAAACCTGTTGATTGAAGAAGAGCATAATTTCAAAAGGAGAAAACAAAGAAAGGAAGCATTGGATTTTGAGATATCATATGTTAAGGTTGAACAAATATTGCAAGTTCTTACACTTGGCAATTTAATCCTGCACCTGTAGTTGTAAAATCATCCAATCCTACAAATATAACCAATAACCAATCCTAGAAATATAATGCACGCAAGATCCTTGCTTTTGGTCGATCAGCTCAAACGACAGTCCGCGAGGACATTCAACTTTCTTGTTCTTGAAAGTAAATTCAAATCTGCAGAAGAATCAAAAGAAGCCTTCAAATGATCATCTCCAGAAAAATAAAATCAAAATGTTAAAGACTACAATAACTGATACTAGAGATTTTGTGGTACAGGAAGCAGGAACCAGAACAACGTTCCCAGATGAAAGATGCAATATCAACTAAAGCAAACTCTTCATCAACTGGTTTTAGAGCGGCATTAATTTTGAAGAAATTAGATTGTTAGAACAAAAATCACATATTTACCACCGTCATGGTTTGTCATTCAAGCAATTGAAGCTATGAAACGACTGAATGATAGAATATTAATCAAAGTTGTCGCTAACATTACACCTACAATACAAACAAACTCACAAAAACAGTGGACTTGCTTAAAATGATAATGATGCAGACACATGCACACATCCCCATGTAACATATACACTGATGCATGTATAGCAATTGGCATTACAAAAAATCATATAGTAATGCGCGCAAAGATTGATGTTCGTTAGAAACTACAAAATAAGAAGTAAATCATACCGATACTCGTCATCCATATAATCTACCGCGGTCCCAATAAGATGCTTTAAAGCGTCTTGTTCAATCAATAGCTTCAGTCCCTCAGCTTCAACTAACCATCAAACCTGTCATTCTTATATGTAGATTCCAATTCATGAAACAAAATCTAAACTCATATAAAGGCCATTTTTATTTAGCATCTGACTTGAACCCGTTTATAATAAACTTTGTTTTCTAAAAGTAAAACCCAAAAATATGACACCACCGAAATACTAAAAAATGACTAAAAAAAATCACCAATTTCTCATCCATTTTCATCTTGCTAAAATGTGCAAATCAATATAATAATGGCAATCAATAACTAGTCCACATATTCTGGATATTGCTGAAAGGAATTAGAAGTCGATAGAAACATGAAGAACAACCAGTATGAATAGACCGAATTATATGATACAGAAATGTCTAGACCACAATAAAATTAGAACAATTTACAAAGGGGACTGCATCACAAAACAAAAAGCTCAAAATAATCTTCAATTAAGCATTGAACTGGTTATTACTGCCCAACAGATTTCTTTTATTATTTCACCTTTTCTGATTTCTTTTGTGAAACCACCAAAATACTATGATTTCTTTTATGAAACCGCCGAAATAACAGAAAAAATACTCAAAAATTCACTAATTTCTCATCGATTTTCATCTTGATGAAATATGCAAATCAATATAATATTACTAAACAAAATAATAATATTAGGAATTTCAAAATCTTACCTAAACAGAACTACATTAAATTGAACTAAATGAAAGGGATCATGAGAAAAGACAACGAACCGGCATAATTGATGGTGTAATAGAGGTCCTCGCAGCCGCACGAACGAGCTTTGACGCCAAGGCAGAAAGAAGGCGTTCGTGCTGCTGCACGAGTTCGCATATTCTCTTGACCGCCGCATGCGTTAGGACTAGGGCTTGTTCTGCTACTTTCTCTGTAGCTACCACCATTAATCTTGGAGCTGATGATGACATTTTTGCCCTCTTGCGTTTCTTGTAATATTATAAAAAATAGAATATAAATTATTTAAAAAAACTATTTTATCATTAACTTTTCGAATAAAATTAAATATTATATTTTTAATATTTCATTTAAATAAATATATAAATATTATAAAAATAAAATATAATAAATAAATAATAAATGAAGTAACTTAATAATTGATAAATAAAATAATTTATTATAATATAAAACAAGTTTCATAATCTGAATTCCATTAAAATAAGTTTCATAAAAACAACATGCCTAATTGCAAAACAATTCCATATTATTCACAATTCATTTTTGAATTCAAACCACTTCTACCTCATTAAGCCATTCACCCGAATTTTCTTAGAAAATCGATAACCCATTTGAGTCGATTCATAAGCCCAGTTGTAAACGATAAACCACGAACACACTGATACCATAATTAAGTATAATATAAGCATTTTTAAATAAGTATTAAGTATAATAAATCATAATTGAGCAAATATAAGAAGAAACCCAGCAAAGAAAACTCATCATTTTATTCATAAAACATATATCAATAAATAAATCTTAGAGAAGTTTAGAGAAAAATTAGCATAAAGCACAAACACACTGATACTCGGCAAAAAAGCACCAATGATATCAATAATGGATATTCGTCAACAGGCTTAAAAGCAATGATAAAAATAAGTAATGTATTATTTACAGCAGATTATTAGAAATCGCGTAAATAACCATGCAAGAAGCAGAGATTCAATAATCATACTAGCAAAGAAGTATAAGATACCACTAACCCAAAAAATACAGTACATCAGAACAATGCAGTTTAGACAAAGCTAAAAAAGTAGAGCCATCATAGAGCCAATGCAACCAACTGAAAAATATTTCCTAGACAGAGAAGGAACAGAGATATTGCAGTTCATAGTATTATAAGCTACACGAACATGAATTAATCTATAGGTTCCTTTGGACATTATAGCGCCTTAAGCACTATTATTAGAATAGCACCAATCAGCCACGTTTTTTATCCAAAACATAAAAACAGACAAAATGAACTAGTTGCAACAAACAATTATCATTACTTATGAGGAACACATAGAAATTAATCCAAGCTTCTAGAACAGCAACATTGCTTTATGATAACAATGCATACCAATCTTTCTTCAGTTTCTGCAATTGAACCTTTTGACTGAAGCTGCTAAAAGTTCATCCTATTGAGACCAGAAAACACAAATGATTTCATTGTTTCATACAGAATAGAACAGATGAGACAACTAAATTCCATGATTGTAATATATACGAACACCCTTTATCATAAGAAAGCGCTCCTCTCTCATTTTATGCTCCCAAAACCAGAAACAAGTTTATACATAAACTACAAACAAATCAAAATTTTATAGAATAATGTTATACTGCTGGGAAAAGAAACAGTGTAACATTGAAAAGAAAAATAGTGATTTTTTTTCACCCATATACACTAATAAGAAAAAGATCATCAATGAGAAGATTAAACGGGGAAAAAAAAACTGGATTTAAGAGCATGTCAGGATTAACAAACCCTTTAACAAATACAGGACTTGGAACTACATTGTCACAAATATATAGTCTGAGCCAAACAATTTGCAATATGATAGGTATCAGTTAATTTTCTTTGAGTAATAAGAGGAAAATGTCATATGCAAAGGCCAAGTAAGCCCATGTTCATGCTTAAGTAAAACTGAAGTTTGAATTACTCAAACAAGCAAATGCTAACAAAGTGCTCGATTGACACTAGTGGGTAAATTCTATAAATAGCACCAAGAAATGCTGTATTATCATCATCTGGTTTTCTTTTCCTTACTTTCCTCTGATACAATCTATCATTAAAAAGAAGTATGAGCTAGAAATATGAGCAAACAATCTATAGCCAACAAACCTTCTGGACCCAATCAAATTCCCACCAATTAAACCCAAACTATCCGAATCAGAACCACCTTCAGTAGTCACACATTCCTGCACCTTCCTCCAATCAAAGAGAAAATTCTTTGCAAACTGAACGCTATCAGAAGAGGAAGATCTACCATTCCAGAGTCGAGCATTCTGTACAGTGACGTGTTGTGGCTACCGTCTAGAGTCGAGCATTCTGTTAGGAGTTGCCTACATGTTCATGCCCAACAAGGGTTCGTTACAATGGGTCTTCCCGCTCTCTTTTTTTCTGGGAAAAAAGAAAGTAAATAAAAAAAATACTTACAGCTATTGTAAATTAAACCCTCCTCGTATGATTTATTTTTATGCTAGAAAAAAATAAAATCGAGTTGAAAAAATAATTTTTACTTCAATTATGATATATTGTGTATCATATGTCAGTTAACTTTAAATTCAATCCCAAAAAAAATTAATTTCGAGCTAGTTCCAGCATTAAAAAATTATGAAATAAAATAACTTATTATTAAAAAATATTGTGTAATTTTATAAGAACATGTGTCATATATTTCTTTTTCAAATAAAATTTGTCTTCGTCGCAAAGGAATTACACTGTAGACTGGAACAATGAACTAGTGGAGAATTAGGCCGGTGGAACCAAACATACTGTAGAAGCCGAACAATAGATGCTTACAAGCATCTATCACAAGCTAAAACCAAATACTGCTGCACCAAATTGTGGTGTTTATAGAAAGAGAACAACTTATAAATAATTTCATTTTTTTTTTCTCAGAAAGATAAGTTTTGACTGAATCAATAAAAGTTGAGTCCAAATAAGCAAAGCATATCCTTTTAAGTGATTATAATTTCAATTGGAGTCATCATCAATAAATTTGTAACTTCTCGGTATCGTACAGGAGTTGTATTCGACACCGAAATGTCACAATCTAAGTGCTAAAAGATGTATTACAGAATTATATTAAAGTGTTTCAATGAATAGTTATTTGCATGCTGGTGTGACATGCATGGAGAATCATATAACTTTTCATGCAATGAATATATTTAATTTGAGTTTGTAAAGATTTTCATTGGAAAGAATCACACAACTTAGTTAAGTTAACCTCTTGGTTAGTTTGCGAAAATGTTAATATGCAACGAATGATTTAAATAGCATTAATATAATTATAAATAATTGGATGTTCTTGCTATTATTGTTGAACATATTTTGAAGGAAACCACTCGTGGCAGACACACATATGTATCATGTGTTTGAGGTTAGCATAATATTAGGGCATGAATAGACATGAAGCAACATTTAACATGGCCGGGGCCAAGCCAACAGGTTGCTTGGAGAAGGTATTTGAGACAATTTTATTTTGGCGTTTTCGAGTTGCAATCTTTGAATGGAACCCTCCTTTTTGTTTTATCTATATTATTATCCATTTTTGCTCAATGTGATAAACAATGGAATTGAAAAGAGTTAATTATGAGGTTATCATAATCTAATCATAGATTTGCTAAAATAGAAATACATGTTCTGTAATTTTTCAAATAGAAGAATGCCACTTTTCTGAATGTCAATTGCCAAAATTGCCATTTTTATTGGTATTTAAGGGAAAATCTCGCGACAATTTGCCTCTCCTTCTCTTTTGTCTTTTCTCGTCGTGTTCCCTTCGTCTTCCCTTTCTTTCTCTTCTCCGTCTATCTCCTGTCTTCAGTTTCCACTATCCCTCATTCTTGCGAAAACCCTAGTCTTGCTAAGACACTTACAAACCAGAATTTTTTTTCATCCGGTCCCCTCTTTTCCTCTTCTATTTCTCTACTTTATTCAATCTCCACCACCGCTCCGAAACCAGCTCAAGTCCTAGCCGCCACTGGAATACTTACAAACCAATACCTTCTTCATCTTGTTGAACTCTCTCCGTTGTCTCGACCATCGCTCAAGCTCGACAAATCTGGAGTCAAAAATCTCTTTTGTCTGCGGCCTTGAACTACAAAGTTGGATGAATGAGAGGCTAGGTTTCTTTATTTTTGTAGATTAATGAGAGGCGGTGTCAACAACTTAGACGGAGGCTAGTGTTTGCTTCAATGAGCGGCAACTTTGTTAAGATTTTTTTGCGGTGATTTGGTGGTGACAGCGTGTGTAGGGTTTCGTGTCGTGATGCGTGAATCGATAAGGTAGTTTGCATTATGTTTTTGTGTATTTTGTTGCGATTTTGAGTGTTACAGGTGATAAAGATCGATCTGGTATTAGTGGTAGTGGCAGTCAAAATCTAAAATTTATGTTACATACATTTTCAAAAACTTCTTGGAGACCTTCAAAAACCTTCAAAGACCTCTTGCTGAACTTTGGAAACCCTCGAAGATCTCTTGAAGACTTTAAACACCTCTTGAAGACCTTTAAATATGTTTTGGAAACCCTCGAAGACCTCTTGGAGACCTCTTGAAGACCCTCGAAGACATTCAAATACCTCTTGAAGACATCAAATACCTCTTGGAGACCTTTGAAAATGGTTGTAAACTTCTATATATTTCTTTGTACTAAATTAATTATCATTAAATTAAATTTTATAAATGTTGTATTGAAATTTTATTAATTTAAATTTCTTATAAAAAATGTGAATTTTGTTTTAAAGGAGACCTTTCACAATCTTAAATTAAATAAAATTTCACATAAAAAAATTGTGAATCCTATTTTTGAAGACCTATGAAGACATTCGAATACCTTTGGATATTTTTCTAAAGACCTTTTGATAATTAGATTTTTACCAGAATTTATTTTCCCTCGAATAAATTAATTTAACGGGAGTATGGTATTTGTAAAATTCACTTTGCTAATTCTGGCATTTTTCAAAATTAAAATCTTGGGATGCTATTTACGAAAAATGAAATTTTATAAAAGTGTAATTCTCCCAATTGAAAACATGTTCCAGCAAATTCACAAGCTTTTTTATTGGCCCAACTACTGCCTTACTTAAAATATGAATAATATCTTTTAATAACAATATTATATTTCACTACGATTTGTGTTCATCCAAATAAATTTGTTTTCACAAAAAAACAGAGTTTTTAGAATAAATAGTCATTCCCGAGACATCCCAATTACGTTGTCACCTCTCTAACAACCTGCTCATATTCAAGAGTTAATAATATAGCTCAGAAACAAAATCCAAGTTATAATTGAAAACACCAGAGAATCTTTTACCATCTTCATCAACCTCAAAACAAAAAAATATTTGGCTGGGTTTCAGAAATTAATATACAACCTCAATATCATCATTATTTTTTACAATATTATTCATTATGCATGTTCACTAATCACCAATCTTTCAACCTTGTGTATTTAATTTATTCTCTGTTTTCTTTTGGATGCTCAGAATTATTATTAATATCTGAAGAATATAAAAAATGGCATGTGAATAATTCGGAAAGATAGCTAGGTCGGTTCACCCACATTAAAGGTTGCTGCAACCATGAAACAAGAGAATTAATTATCACTTTATTTATGCCAATATAGAGTGTGTATATAAATATACTAAGAGAACCACGTATAATATAGGATATGTTAATTAAAGTGTAAATGTAGACAAAATAAATAAAAGAGAAGAAACAATTATGGAAGCCAAGGGAAGTGTCGTTGTCAGAGAGTCGGTGTTATAAATAATGGCAAATGGCCTGCCCTAAATACCCAATGTCTGGAAACCCTAAAGATCCCAATTCATTTCTCTTCATTTATAGTATTTGTTCTAGGCTATTATACCCACACGGCCTAATTTGCATGAGCTAGAAATAGTTTTCTCAAACTCAGAAAACAATTAGTTATATTTTTTTAAACATCACTAACTACAATTTTTTTTTTAGAAAAGGAACAATAGGATTCCAAATACGGTAACACGTATGCTGAAAGGATGTGGTAGTTGAACTAACCTATTCCTTTACGAAGTTCAATTGGTTACCCAACTGAAGTTTAATATGGAAATCAACTTTAAATGAAGCTGTACGACTTCCTAGAGTACCAAAACACACAACATTTCTACCTATTATTCCTCTTAACTCTATGTTTCCGAGTTCCATTTTTTGTGCCAATTAACCAAGGTCGCTGCTAATTTAAGTTTACATTACTGAGCTTGTTTGTGATCAATAGTTAGTGCTTACACAGCAGTTAGAAACTTAAAACTCTATTTGCGCCTCGAAATTTTATCGAATGTATAAGAAAAACTGGAAATAAATCAAAACTGTATCAAACCTAAAAATGTAAACCATATTTTTATAAATATTATCGGCCTCTCCGGTTTCGGATAATTTCTCATTCTTTTGGCAATGCAATTTCTCCTATTTTGTTTATGTTGTTGTCCAGAGGCAGGTGTTTCCTATCAGGCTATGAGCCTATCACCAACTTGGCTCGCGTAAGGCCCAAAGCTGCACGTATGACAGGTCGTCTATTGATATAATTAAATGGATGTCATCCCGAAGATGACCGTCGCTCTCAGGTAATTCGGTTTTGAGGAAAATAGAACGCTGGGGGATCATCCAACGAATGTTTTTATTCTGTAAGTATGGATGAGGCAGGAGGAGCCAAAAATTTAAGAAAGTGAGATAGGTATTAGCCACGAGAATGAGGACGAAGCTTCAATTCTAAAGACAAAGGTAAATTGATGATGATAGATAAAGATACTTTGATGAAAAGTGAGCACGGTTGACCTTGACCTCCTTCTACTTTTAATTGAGGCTGTAGTGGGAAAAAAAAGAAAAAGTTTGAATGCGATAGTTAAAAGTACATGTATGTGGTTAGTGAGTTGAAAAATATGATTATACAATTTATTCGATACATTCACTTATAATTTTTTTGTTAAAGTCATCTTCAATAATTAATATTAAAGAGTTAAGAGTTTAATATCCGTACCAAATTAAATGCCTTAACAAAAATAGATCAAAGCATAGGGAAGCTGAATTTTGAAGTTACATATATACGTATAATTCGATCATCACTTGCCCGCTGCCACGAAACAGTAACAAGTGGTCCATGTGGGAATGAGCTTCTTTTCATTTCCAATAATTGAACTCCTCGATTAAAGCATCAGATGTGATGGCGCAGATCAATTTATGTCGTACAGATTAATAGATGAATCATCAACTGTCTGATGCATAAACTAATGATGTGACAGAATGTCTTGTTGAGGTTGATCCCGAGACGTCAATATGCAGATCATTGGATAATTAAAATCTTAGTCCTCAAGAATTGGGTGTGGATTTCAGTTCCCGCCAACTTGAACATGTGAGCAAATGTTCTTCTCTTTACGTGAAATGCACGAGCAGGTCTTTCCCAATCACCTACGCGTTCCTTTTTCTTTCCCTCTCATTTCGTTTCATGTCTTCAATCCAAAGCCTTTTCGTATTTGTTCATCTTCTTCTTTTGATTCTTGTATCCTAAGCCTACAGCAACTACATTGCTGGCTGCCATTTCCATCATTTTTTTGCCATCAAAAGCCACCTCTTCCTTTGATATTACACTTAATTTGTTCCAAATAACTTGAAAATGAACAGAAATTTAGGAAATGATTGTTTGATTGAGGCTAAAGAAGTTTGCTTACTGAGTATTCACTATTTGTATATATTCAGTTCGTAAAAAGATATGTTAAATTTTTTTTTTCTACTATATCCAATCTCCTTTTTTTTTCAATTTATTTTTGTAATTTACTTCTATAATTTAATACTTTAATATTATATATTGTAATCGTCTTTGAAAAGAATAATTTTTTGTAAATATGGTGACTAATTATGAAGTGAAAGGTCGTATAAGAAAAAAGTGGGAGGAAAATCTGATAAAGGTGGGGTTAGAAACACACACTATATATATAATTTATCTTTTATGAAACTACATTCATCCTATATTGAGAATGTAACCCCACCACTGCATACCACGATAGATTTCTTTGATGCTGCTTTTATCCCCTCTTTTCCAATAATTATGGATCTAAAACTCTTTTATCGCATTTATATGTATAAATATCCGCTTTTCTTGAAGGATTTGTTAAAGATAATGTTAAAATAAGATTGAGAATTTTTTATGCTTTTCCAATAAGTTGATTTTATTTGCTATTGTCAATTACCGAACTAACGAGCTCTTAGTATTGCGATTGACTTTAGTAAGTAATTAAGTTGTCGGCGGACTTTAGTTCTTGATGAAAGCTTCAAAGTTGTCATCAAAGTTACCAATAAATATTTTACAAACAGAAAATTTTGTTTCCCGGTAAAAATCAATATTTACCTGTGGAATTTAATGGGTTGAATCATTTGTTGTCCCTATAAGATAGTTCAACAATCTCTTTTTCGGTCCTATATTTTTTAAAAACTCCTTTGTGGTCCATGTCAGGGACCGCATAAAAACTTTTTTAGGGACTATGGAAGAGCTTTACAAAGACCTTAGGGAGCGAGCGGAGAGAAGCTTTTTGAAACGTTAAGGGACCAAATAGCACATTTCAATGTTAGACAGGGATGACATAGGATTCAACCCAAATTTAATTAAAAATTTTCTTGGGGTCAAACATTCAAATGAGGCAAGTTTTTTATTTTGTCCGGAAATTATCACCAACCTTTTTCTAAGAGATCTTTGCGGCGGCGTCTGTGGCATATTTCGGCAGCAAAGAAAATCACTTGTGACGACACTCGCGACTCATGCGACTTCTCGTTCGCCCGGCCGGTGTCGTTTGGAGATTTTTTCATTTGGAGAATTTTGTCTTCATTGTATTATGTCATTTGTACATTAATTACAGAAAATATTAATTTCGCTGGTCACGATCACAATTCACATTCACACAATCAATAAAATTACTTGAATGGGATTGCATTAGTTTCAATGGAGCAATTTCTTCCAGCTTTATTAAACACCAGATAAGTATATTTAACTAACTAGACTTAACTGGCTTCCTTCTTCTCTTTTCCAAATTTTTAGTGTCCCACAAGTTTGGATATTATAAAGGTCACTTCGATCATTTCTAATTCCAATCTGCCGGACATTACACACAAAATCTTTAACTTGTCCGACTCGTAATGTATTTAGGCAATTGATATAAATCAACTAGGTGAATCCCTGCCAAATTAATGAAACAGTATAATATAGTTGGTCGGAATTTTTGAATTATCAAGCAATCTACGTGGACATATTTGGCCACCATCACGAGAAAAGAGACCAATTATCACTGGGCTAAATTAGCTTTTGTCACACTTGAATCCAATTATGAACTTTTGGAGTTTGGTGATGAAATCTGCTTCCTCTGTTTATTGTGCAAATCTAAACGTGTTTGAGAAAAATGGGTATGGAAAATCAAAACCCTAGTGAATTGTTTCTTTTTGCTTTCGAGTTGTAATTTTTGACGCCCTTTTTAAGCTTCTGGGTAGGGAGGACACGTATATCTTTTAGTTCTCTGAATCTCTACGCGGTTTCTACATCTGCGGCTCTCTTCATCCTCTACACATCTTAATAATATGAGATGATCTAAAAAATTTCTCTTGTTGCAGGAAATTAAGATAATTTCGACGTCAATAGTAGTAAAAAATTGACGTTTTTGATCCAGTAGGGTTTACCAAATCTTTAAGGGAACTGACCACGTTATGAATGAACGAAACTATAATTATTTTTTTCTTGTATGAACAACATTCTTTTTTTACTTTAGGCAAACCAAGAGGAAAATTGTATCGGTGCGGATCTTCCAAGTCTATTTTAATGAACTTCGTCATAAGTTCTGAGTACAAATTAATCGAATGAAGTTGTTGGTGATTCTACAATTTAGTAGGGCGGAGTGCTCAACAACTATATACTTGGACGTCGCAATTATGTGGCCATGTACAAGCCGAAGTCCGCACCGACTGGGACAACTAGGGCCATCATGCCGTCGAAGTCAGACACACACAATATTCTTCATTTTAAATCTTTTTGCATTAAAGGTTTTAAAATCTAATACCTTCAAGCTAAACGACAAGAAGTGACTGATACCTCCCTCAGAAAAGAAAGAGCAAATTCTAATGGAAGGTCAGAGCTAATGAAGAAAAGAAAAACTGGTTCAAAAAGTGCGCATGCCTACGGTGGTCGCACTTTTTTCTCATGGTCCAAATCAAGCGGTGCCGTCTTAGGTCCTAATTTATCTACGTGACACAGCTCCCCATTCACTCGTTTTGAATTTAGGTATTAGATTTCAATTGCATAAGCCAAATTCTCTTTTTTTTTTTAACAAGGATATTCTTATGTGTTTTGAAGAAGTCTCAACTTATTTTAAACGCAAATTTTTAAACTTAGTCTTAATTTTTATTATTTATTCTTTTTATATCTAATAGTGACGATTTAATTTTAAAATAAAATTGTATTAACCATTAAATTTAAAAGATTCAAATGATTAGGTTTAACAGTAAATCAAAAATACTTACACCTATTGTAACTTGATCCTTTCTCGTTGTGTGGTTTATTTTATGTTAGAAAAAAATAAATAAATACGTGACGAAGAGATAATGTTTAAGACAAATATAATATATTGTGTATCATTTTTGTAAATTAACTTTAAATTCAATTCCAAATATTTTTAATTTCGAGCTAGTTCCAACATTAAAATATTTTAAATTTGATTTCTAGTCAGTGCAAATAAAATGACTTGTCAATAAAAAGCATTGTTTATTTTGATTAACAAAAGTGTCATATATTTCTTTTTCAAATAAAATTTAGCTTCGTCTCAAAGGAATTGCACTGTAGACTGGAAGAATGAACTAATGGAGAATTAGGGCAGTGCAACCCCCATACTTTAGATCCCAAACAACGGATGCTTACAAGCATCTATCATAAGCTAAAACCATATGATGCTGACCAAATTGTGGTGGCCATCGAAAGAGAACAACCTATTGACGAGTTCATTTTCTTCTTAGAAAGATATGTTTTGACTGAACCAATAAAAGTTGAGTCCAAATAAGCAAAGCATATTCTTCAAGTGATCATAAATTCGATTAGAGTTTCATCAAAATAAACTTGTAGCTTCTCGATGTTACAAAAAAATTGTATTCAGTATTGAAAAAGTCATAATCTAAGTGTTAAAAGGGACATTACATAGTCACTAAACTGTTTTAATGAATAGGTATTTGTCTGCTTGTGTGATATGCATGGAGAATCATATCACTTTTCATGTAATGAAAAGATTTAAAACGAGTGTGATTAAGTAAACAATTAAACCTTGACATAATAGTTAACTTGCATAATTTGCAACATTAAGGTTTTAATTTGAGTTTGTGAATATGTTGATACGCAAAGAATGATTTAAATAACATTAATATAATTAAGATGATTGGATCTTCTTGTGGAACATAATTTGAAGGAAACCACTGGTTACAAACATATTTATCATGTGGTTCAGGTTAGCATTATATTTGGGGATGAAGCAACATTTAACATGGATGGGGCCAACCGGTTGCTTAGAGAAGGTATTTCATTTCAGCTCACAATTTTTTATTGCCATTTTGAGTTGCAATCTTTGAATTGAACCGTCCCTTTTGCTTTATCTATATTATTCTCAATTTTGATCAATGTGATAAACAATGGAATTGAAATCCTGTTCCCATCAAACTCACAAGTTTTTTTATTGGCCCTACTACTGCCTTATTTAAGATATGATAATAACAATATTATATTTCACTACGATTTGTATTTATCCAATTAAATTTGCTTTTTTTCTTAAGAAAAATCAGAGTCTCAAAAATTATTGACTCACCAACTAGGTTGACACTTTAACAATTTTTTTATATTCAAGAGCTTGTAATGTAGCCAAATGAATTTACGTAATTAAATTTGTTAAAATTAGCCAAATGATTTTTTTTTACAATTAAAATATAAGATTTACGCAAATTTTTCGATTAAAAAGCTATTCGCGATCATTTAAGTCAAGTTTCTTCCAATACATATAATTTTAATAGCAAGAATGTCCCCATTTTTATAAACAATGGATTCACTTTTTTAAATTAATAGAAAAGAGATAAAGCTGTGGTTTCGTGGAAGCCACTCGAGGAGCTTGACTTTATATTCAAGCTCACGATTTCTAAAGAGTAGACCTATTACATTGAATCCTTCAGTTTCAAGCCACTTATCATTCCCTCCTCTTTACTATTCTTTCCAAATTCTTTCGTTTGTTTTTCCACAAAGCCCTTCCAACCATTCTTATCCTAACAATTTTGCTTCTTCTGAAACTATTCTTTTCATTCTTTTATAAATCTTTTCTTCTAAAGAAGCTCAGGCCAGCAGTATCGAGGGACCTGGGAGTGAGTCAGTGAGTCATGGCAGCTGCAATATCATCCAAGAAATCCAGTTCTGTTCAGCATGAACTGGGTTGTGGCCTAATAGAAGGGATTTTTCCCCGCCGGAGTTCTTGGTTTCAAAAAACATCCGTTCATTCGCTGCCAATTGAGAGTGACAACAATGTACAGAACACAGAAAAAATCAAGAAATCCACTCCTACTGATAATTCGACTAAGCCTCCTTCAAGGAGGCAGAGAAGCAAATCGGAGATGGCATTTCCTGACTCATCCAATTCAGCTAAGCCTTCAACAAACGTAGAACTAAAGCATGCGAAGAGGCATAGTTTGGTAACTCCTATTAGTACACAACAAAAGAGTGAAAACAGAAGAGCCTCGGATGCTGCAAGAAGCTCCACATCTTCCACATTGAGTTTAGCCCCAATAAAAGTGTCAAAACACACAAGTGAGTCCAAGTCAAGAAAGGACATCATACATGATTCCAAAGACCAAATTAATGACACCAAAGCTCTGGTTCGTTCTTCTTCCAGCAATGTAATGCTGTCAGGTCATTTGGGAAACCTATGGCAGATGAAAAGTGGAAATATTTTAGGAAATAATAGTCCTTCTTCGACTTTAAGAACTGTCGAATACGTTCAGAGAAATATTCCAGAGGTGATATCCATGAGTAACAGGCCTGGAAATAGTGTGATGGGCAACATTGTGAGGCAGGGTAGTGCAGAAATTCGACTGTGGCAGAGAGCAGTGAACAGAATGGATCATGAAGCATTGAAGACTATGGGAAATGAAAAGTACAAACAGGAAAAGTTTGAGGAGGCATTGGCGTTGTATGATCGAGCAATCTCTCTGGACCCGAACAAAGCTACGTATCGTTGCAATAAAAGTGCGGCCCTGATGGGATTAGGCCGTCTTATGGAGGCTGTTTCTGAGTGTGAAGAAGCTATCAGGCTTAACCCTTACTATCAAAGACCTCATCAACGTTTAGCAACACTATTCCTCAGGTATGTCACCTTCCAGTATTTGATTGTCAATTTTCATAATGTTAATCGGAATTGACCTGTTTCGATGTCATGGAATTACGTTGTTTGTTCAGACTGGGCGAGGCAGAGAAAGCTTTACATCATTACGAATTATCAGGATCACACTCGAAAGACACTGATAAAGTTCAGGAACTTCAGAAGCACCTAAACAGGTGTGCTGAAGCCCGGAAGTTAGGAGATTGGAACGCTTTGCTAAAGGCCGCAGAATGTGCTGTTTCCTCTGGCGCTGTTTCGACTCCACAGGTTGATACTTTTGATCCAATATAAAGTTGTTTATGCTAATGCCAATTCAATTTGCTGTCAATTCTGTTGGTGCACTTATTTTTAGGTATATGCAATGCAAGCAGAGGCCCTTCTGAAACTCCATAGACATGAAGAGGCCTACACTGCCTATTTCAAGGGACCAAATTTCGGCGTTGATTCTTGTGCCAAGTTCTTTGGCATGGATATCACTTCTCATTTCTTAATGATTCGGGCCCTGGTTTACTTATCAGCCGGCAGGTTGGTACATCTAATAATTAGTTGACAAATAATTAATTGTACTTGAGCGCCTTATTCATCTGTCAACGAGACAGAATTCATATTTTCAAAAAACAAAAAGAGGTTGTTCATCTTAAAATAAATTGTCAAACCAATAGGCTTTCAGCCTAGTGGCATTGGAATCATCTCCAACATTAAAGATTCAAGCATCTCAAATCCTAATGAGAACCGATGTAAAAAAAAATGTCGAACATTTATACTCTGTGACGGTTCAGTTAGGCTAAATGTCACCTGACGTCTGGTTGGATTGGTGAATGACAGATTTGACGATGCTGTGGTGGCAGCTCAGCACGCAGCTGGGATTGATCCAAGCAACAAGGAAGTCCACAGAGTGTTGAATAGTGCAAAAGCAATGGCATCTGCGAGATTGAGTGGCAACTTTCTATTCAAGGCCGCAAGATTCACCGATGCCTGTAACGCATACAGTGAAGGACTGAACATGACCCCTACAATGCAATTTTACGGTCTAACCGAGCAGCTTGCCGCTCCAAGCTTGGCCAATATGAGAAAGCTGTGGAGGATTGCACTATAGCTCTTTTTGTTCAGCCGAATTATAGCAAAGCAAGGTTGAGAAGGGCTGATTGCAATGCCAAGGTAAAAAAAAAATTATGCTTTAAAATTTTGTTCGGTTAAGATTCAATTTTAAGCTTACCTCATAACACTTTTCAATGAAATTTGTCTCGATCATAATCCAATGTTACAAAAATGGAATATTTCGACCCTTTGCTTATATAGCGTCTACACATGATTCAGTGTAAGAAGGTGATTGAATGTAGAAAACTCAAGTGTAGATGCTGCCTAGAGAGTCAAAAGTAATTTTGTTTTGTAGCAAAGTTATAATTTTATAACTGTAGAGCTACAATTAAGATAAAATACTCCTATATAACTATATAAGAGTTGAATTTGCAAACTTTTTCCCATTTTTGGTTTGTGTACTACTTTGATTTAAAGGAGTCCAATTCTTGGTTTGTTGTGGTGTGAGTAGCTAGAAAGATGGGACGCTTCAATTCAGGATTACGAGATGTTAATAAGAGAGAGACCAACAGATGAGGGGGTAGGTCGTGCATTATTTGAGGCCCAGCTCCAGCTCAAGAAGCAACGTGGTGAGGACA
>CAODLS010444707.1:0-10277 GCA_948243855.1 Flueggea neowawraea | reverse complement strand
GTTCCGGCTTGTTGTAGGGATTGTTCATACTAATTATTTGGAGTATGTGAAGCGTGAGAAGAATGGACGGTTAAAGGCCTTCTTTCTTAGATATGTTAATACTTGGGTTGTTAACATCTATTGCCACAAGGTAATGTTTTTCTAGTGAGTTCTGACGATGGTAATTGAGAAAATTTAGACAATGCTTACTGCTTAAAGTACTGCCTGAATTAGCTAGTGGAGGCTCTTGATTTAATTGGTCAAATTGTTAGTATTGATGCTTGAACTTGTTCTGTTATTTTGTATTGGAAGGAATCCATATATTGAATTCTTGTTTGTTCATTTTATAGTAGAAGTATTTTGTCTGTGATTTCTTGTTGATTTGCTGTATGCCAGATTAGTATGGGTAATCTCTCTGTAGAAAAACTTGATATACCAACTTTTCATTTAATATTATTTTTGCTTCAGGAATACTTCATGACACATGTTCTTAGTCAATGTATTTTTTCTGTGATTTCTTGGTTGATTTTGTTGGGGAAATGATTCAAATGCTAAATTTGATACATGTCTTTCTTTGGGCCAGGTGTCGTGTACAACTTCCATTCAGGATTGTAAATGCTGCTATCTGTTCTTTAGTTCTCTCTGTGTGTTATTATGACACTTGGAAATAGTTAAAACATTTGCTGCTAAATCTATTGCAAAAATTTCAGAATATTTGTCCTGCTGACTACTTTGCACATTTGCTATAGGTAATTAGATTATCTGCTGCAACCCAGGATTATCCTAAATCCATCATTTGCAATGTTCATGGAGTGAATCCAAAGTTCCTTGATATTGGCAAGAGGAAGATTGAGCAACAACAGAGAGGAGACAAGGCCTTCACAAAGGGTGCTTACTATATTGGAAAAATGGTATGGAGTAAAGGATACAGGGAGCTTCTCAACCTTCTTCAAGATCACCAAAAGGAGCTAGCTGGACTTGAGGTAGATTTGTATGGTAGTGGGGAAGACTCTGATCAAATTCAGGATGTCGCTAAACAATTGGAACTGGTTGTAAGAGTCCATCCTGGGCGTGATCATGCTGATCCCATATTCCACGAGTAAGATTCCATCCTTGTCTAAGAATTATTTGTAGTTTAAGTTAACTTATTTATTTTTCTTGATATGAAGAAAGAATTGAGATTTATACAGTCACGTGATCAATAATATACTTTCTATGGATGTTAGGTACTAGTGGACTGATCATAGAATTTTTAGTGTCCTTGGAATTGAAATTTTCTCTTTTCCTCCTGTCAAAAATTAAAGCGTGTTCTTAAAGCAACTACACCTGCAATTTTGTGCCCACAAGCATCCATCAACTCACTAAAGTAAAAAAAAAAAAGATACATTTGAGCTGTTTTCTGTGGCAACTGGGCTAGCATTTTGTGGAGATTTTTATCTTTAACATACTATAAGAGAAATTAAGTCTATTAAGTGCAATGCTTCAATGGTTTGTCAAGGTAAAAATGATCTTCTTCTCCTTTGGAACTACTGATAGTTCTGATGAAATTTTGGGTGACAACATAAAAGATTACGTTACTTTGAATTTTTGTAAAATGAAAGTAAAAAGATGTTTCAATTTTCTGTTTGTGTGTTTGTTTCTGAGGTGGAAATTGTGATTATTAGTTATTTGTTTAACTTGTGACCAAAGCTTCAATATGAACCTTCATATCATGCTGCCACATTTATTTATCTGCGTACTCAAGCAACATGTTAACGTTAATTGCTAAGTGAACAGTAAATGAATGTAATGCCATAATTATTTGCATATTACAGCTAAACTTTTAGTCCAAAACGGGAATTTTTCCTCTTATTTGTTCTTTTTAGTTTTTGTAATTTTCTTCTAAAAGTGGTTTGCGTCCTACACATTTTCCTTTTCTTGATGCTTCATCAGCTATAAAGTGTTCCTGAATCCTAGCACGACAGATGTAGTTTGCACAACTACTGCTGAAGCTTTGGCAATGGGGAAAATAGTTGTATGTGCTAATCACCCCTCAAATGAGTTTTTTAAGCAGTTCCCCAATTGCTGGACTTATGATAACAGCAACGGGTTTGTTGAGGCTACATGCAAGGCTCTGACTGATGAGCCGGCTGAACTGAGTGATTTACAGAGACATGAACTGTCATGGGAGGCTGCCACCGAGCGGTTTCTGAGGGTCGCCGATCTGGAGAACTCATCTGGAAAGAATTTGGCAAGAAGTCCCTCAAAGAATTTTGCATCGGCATCTCTGAATCTTAAGAGGAAAATGGAGGATGCATCAGCATATCTGCATTATGTTGCTTCTGGGTATGAAGCATCAAGAAGAGCTTTTGGTGGAATTCCTGGGACTCTGCAACCAGATGAAGAGCAGCGTGAGGAGCTTGGGCTGGCTGTTCCTGCTGGGACACAAGGGTCCAGAAACTCATCTTCTAGGTATGCCTTGTGACTGAAAGGAATATTCAATCATGACTTGCATGTACGGATGAATTTAGGAAAATTAAAGCAATTGAAAATGGTGTGGGTGGAAATACAATGGTTCCACATCTGCTACTTCCGCTGGATTTTTTTTTTCCTCATCAAGTTTTGCTAGAACGCAATGTGCTAGACCAATTGTCAATATAACAGATGTGGAAGACCGTGACAAAATAAAAAATGCGACATGAAGAGCCAAAAGAAGAACTTACGATTCTAATTGCTGTATAGTTATCCAGGTTTCCACTCTGACGATTGATTTTTAATGATGACAATGACATGATTTCTGTAGAATTTCTTCCCTGTAAATCCTGTACAGTATCATTCTTTTGTTTTCCTATACTGTAATCCTCGCACTCTTTGAGCTAGTGACTTAACATTCAATGGTGTGCCTTTTCCATTGATGTGTAGGATCTGCATGTGGATATTTTGGAATGTATTAACGGATAATCATAAATCGATCAAGTCTTCTTCTTGAAACCTATTCTCTTGATATTTGAATTTCAATGCGGTGTTAACAATCCACAAGGTTTGCTTGCGATCGACACAGGTTAGTTGCATTTCTTACTGCTTTTAAAGATTGAAAATAATAATTCTCTAGCTCCCTGTGAAATACGCCAATCCATAATGCAAATGGAAGTAACTCTCACCCTGGAGTTTATAGGTAGCATAAGTTCCATTGATGCTTTAATAGTCATAGCATTTTGCCTGTGTGTATCGATGTTTCTTCACTTTAGAGAGTAGTTGGTTTGGTTGATCATCTGATAGCCATGTTATCTGCCTTCTTTTCTTTGTTTCAAAAAAAGATTGCTACTACGATCAAAAAAATTGCATCATCTATATTTTAAATTTTTGATATGATTCAGTAGACACAACTACACGAGTATTTGAGTAAGTTTAATGGAAAACAAATGTAAACACATTATTTGAGTGAAAACATTCTCAGTATGACAAGCTAATACATAAAACTAATGTGCATCATCAATAAGCAAAGTGATAGTGTCCGAATAATCACTTGATGCATCTGCTGGCGATATTTCTGAATTTGTGTTAAGTCCAGCATCATTTGTCGGTGTCTCTTGGGGAGCAACAAATGGCTTTGGAGGCATCTGTAGATGTTCAACCTCCCCTTCTAGCATCTCTATGACTTTACGCATGGAAGGACGATCTCTAGGGTTCAATTTTATGCACCATAAGGCTACAATGATCATCTTTTTCACTATTTTGCTTTCTTCTTCTGTTTCATCTCCTAACTTGACATTCTTTCCTTCATTGAATTGGTCATAAATCCATGATGGAAAGTAAATACGGCTTGAATGCTCTGTGAATGCATTTATATTCTTTCTTCTTCCTACCATTTCCATCACTAACATTCCAAAACTATATACATCAGCTTTGTAGGATATGCTGCCAATATTTTTGTAGAAAAATTCTGGAGCGATATAACCCATTGTACCTCTGGCTGTTGTAAGAGACACAAAGCTTTGATCTGTTGAATGCAACTTTTGCCAGTCCAAAATCTGAAATCTTGGGACTAAAATTTTCATCGAGGAGTATGTTGTGAGGCTTGACGTCAAAATGCAAAATTTGCATATCACAACCTTGATGTAGATAGTCAATGCCAAAAGCCACTCCAAGAGCAATATCATAAATCTTCTTGTTGCTCATTGGTACGCAACCTTCTTTAGAGAATATATGTTTGTCAAGAGATCCATTAGGCATGAATTCGTATACAAGAGCACGTTTTGAACCCTCAACGCAAAAACCGATTAGCTGCACCACATTGACATGGTGAATTCTTCCTATGGTGGCCACTTCATTGATGAATTCTTGCCCATCAGCTATGGACTTGCCCAACATCTTTATTGCTGCAAAAGTGCCACTACGAAGCTTTCCTTTATACACACAGCCATAGCCTCCCTCGCCTAACTTCTCCTTAAAACGTTTAGTCATTTTCTTAATTTCTGAATAAGAATACCTAACTGGCATTAGATAATTCTGATGACTCTGCAAAAAATCTTCAACATTGTCATATGCGGATAAATGTCTCCTCCTCCATTTGTACATGAAGAAAATAGTAACACAAATAGGCCCCAAAAAGCATAAAAGTACTCTGGACGATACTGGAAAAGATTTAGACAAAAAATGTAAATGTACTTCCAAACCCTTAGATCACAGAGCCTTAATTGAAATCACATTAACAGATCATATATTTTCTTACTTAGTATGGCCACAAGGAAGCTGATCACGAGTCCTGCAAATAAATTCAAGCATGTTACATAAGGCTAAACTTTCTAGTATAGAATAATTTAAATCGAACAGCACTTTCTTTCAGTTTCGTCTTTAAGGTATACATTTTCTTACCACAAATAGTTAAATCACCGTATTCATCGTAAACATATTGTCCACCAAGTGTGTTGTTGAGAGAAGCTAATATGCCAGAAAAAACCGACGTGTTTTTTATTGCGTGGAAAAAAGAGAACAAATTGTTAAAACCGCCCGTCATGGTGTACCCTGCAAATTAATTGAACAAGTGAAAAGGGTAACACTTCTGTTCATCAGCATATACAACACATCCGATTATTATAATGTCGATATAAAATAAGAAGATGGTCCTTGGAAAAAGGTGAAACATGCATGACAACAAAAAACCAGCTCAGAATATCAATAAAAATACAAAAGTACAAACAAAAATAATTATGTTCTAGTTTAATAAGATATCCTGAGTACCATGCATTCAACAAATTTGAAATATTTTATTTAACAATATATCAGTATGTCATTTTTTAAAATATACAATATATCTCCACTTTTTAATACCAACTTTACGACCTGTAATTCGCCCATAAATTCTAAAACTGTATATTTCTCCAAAATTTTATCTTCTACGAACTTGTGATATTTTAAACTTTTCAACTTGTGGAAAAGTCGTAGCTATAAAATATATAACTCCAGTTAAGTTAGTAGCTTATACAAAATCAAACTACTGCATAGTCAAAAAAAAAAAAGCTACTATAAGACGCGTAAACTTTTCAGAGTAAATAAAATTTTAAGTAAAAAATTATGTAGAGTAGAGAACAATTTTTTTAGAAAAAATAAATGATGATCACCACAATTAAGATGTTGCATAAATACTATTCATATCTTCTTTGCCTGTAGGACGGTAGTAATATCCGCTGCAATTGTACTTTCTGTCGACCTACGAAGCACAGTAGGAAAGCTCAAATCAAAATGCAAAACTGTTGATAACATTTGTGTATGAGATGTTATTGGCTCCTAGTGGCAGCAAAGATATCATAGACGCGGATTCTACACGGCACGAATTCTCTAAATCAGAAATGTCCATATAGTCAACCTTGAGATACCAATATCTTTTCATTAGAGAAAAAGAATTAGAATTATTCTCTGATACTTTGTTGTAAGGAGAATTGTACTCATCAAGTGATTCTGTCACTGAATATGCACAACTTATCAAAATTAGCCAATTGTACTCATCTAATGAATATGACTCAGAGGCAAAGTAATCTGTCAATAAAGAAGTCATGTCGGGGAGGGTGAAGTTATCCTTGAAAACATTAGGATCCGCCTGTCGAATTGTGAAATTGTTGTAATTGATTGCTTGCACTCGATATCCTTCAACTTGTCCTGTCCGTGCCATTTTCAAGTACAAAATAAGAGCGTTGTCTTCGCAAGTTGATATTTCTTGGTCCCGCAGTGTTTGGGATCGGTTTTCAATCGGAAAGTGTAGGCAATGTGTTCGATATCTCCACACGAAGAGGCGCAATCCTAAATAGTGTTGTGCTCATCTTGGGCTCTGCAAGAATGAAGGACCAGACAAAAATAGGCTGCATAGGTAGCAACCAAGAGCTTTACACTTCGGGTGGCAGTTCGCATAGTCGAGGAGAAAGAAAGAAAGAATCGTATCTGCGCGCTCTATGGTTTGAGTGATTTATGTAAGAGGATATTTAGGGCAGTCTCTGCAACTTCAAGAAAATATAGAAGACTTAATTAGAAGTTTGAGCCTCTCTTTTCCACTCCTGCGTCTTCCTTGGAAATTTCTCAAAAATTACCAACGATAAGACATCTTTACCAAACACAGAAGTGTGGACATTTGCGGTGCTTTTTCTGCCTGATCTTGAGTTGCAATGTGGAGAGAAGACTTTCATCTGAAAAAGTCTAAAGTATATGTTTACTGGTCTGTTATCAAGTTTCTCCTCGAAGGAACCGAACGGTCGTCGAATCAAGAGTCGAAAGGGTTAAAAATTATATAGGGCTTGGTTTTGCCAAACAAAATAAGACTTTATAATGTGCCAATCGAATGTAACAAACAACTAAAAGAAAAGTAACAAATTGAATTAACACTTGAAATCAAACTAAGAGAGAACTCGTGCGCTTACACTTGATTCAAAGAGAAATGTTATGCTATTGAAAAGAAACTTGCTGAATGAAAATAAAGATAATGACGAGTGATGATTTGCATGTCCTTTGTCCTGTAGTGTTCCTCCCCTTTTATACTTAATTTATTCCGCTCAGATAGTGCCCACGTTCACCATCTTTCAGGAAACCCCATGTTCTTCTATCGTGTGCCCTGAAGAATCTCTCTATGCTTTGATCGTGTACTCCGAAAATTACTCCACGTATCCTCGTGTGCTGTAGTGGGAAAGTGCTCCTAATTTCTCGGTTGAGCCCCTGTTTGTGTCCTCCCGAGCAAATATTTTTGAAGGCTACTCCTATCGACTTGTAGCCTTTTCGATGTCCGGAACCTCTAGACTTCAAGTTTTGTTGTGTATCTTCTGCTAGTAACTTTGCCTTTGTCAGTTTTCCCTGACATCCCTGACGCTTAATGTGCACCTCGTTTATCGCAATGCCTCATTTTTTTCTATAACGCTTCAATCTGCGGCTGCCACGTGTTTTGATCATTACTTTCATTAAATGCAAGTAACAGATGCCCCCCTGGAAGGGAGCTTGTCGAGCTTTGTGAAAGGAGCCTTACCTTATTAGACAAATTCAGTACCTTAGGTTTGTCTTGATTAAGTGTCGTTCTCGAGCGACTAGGTATAATTTCGTTGAAGTTTACACCACACCTTGGCCCTTTTGACTGAATAATGTCTCTCTCACTTCAGTTAAGTCATTCTTATAGAGGATGCTTAGAACGCGACCTTCAAGCAACAGAAGCAAACTGTCGAGTAAAAGTCAGAATCCAAGGGGTCTCGGCGGCCTGAGAGGTCTCCTGAACGAGGAGAGACACGAGCTTCTAAGGATACTTGTGACGAATCTTCTCGGAGTAAGAGACTCCGTTTTCATGAAGATCCTGCCTCTGTCCCTTCTTTTGCTAGGCCTCGGGAGAATCCTGTGACCATATCCTCTCGTGATTCTCCAAGGCTGCAAAAGACGATCACAAGTAAGTGTTTCTTGCTGTAAGTTTTTGCTAGTTTTTATGTTGCTTAGGACTTGACCATTTCTCTTTCTCAACTTCCCTAGGTAGTGCTTTGGGAGCTTCTCCACATTCAGAGGCTTTACGTGTCGCTCCCCTTTCAGCGGTACACCCTTCACAATCTTCTCGATTGGCTCCCGAAGAAAAGGAAAAATGGTCAGTGGTAGTTCGAACCCAAGTCGATAAGAACCCACAATTGCGGGAAACTGTGAATGCTTGTCAATTTGTCTCCATTCATAAACGTTGTGATTCTGATGTTTTACCATTGTAACAGATTGCCCGTTCCCAAGTCAAAGTTCAACACCAAGTGGCCCCTCATGAAGAAGCCGCCAGATCCAATTCGGACTTAACTAGTTCTGAATTGGATTTGGCCTGGGCAGTTGGCCACCCAGTTTAGCCTAGTTCACCCATCTCGGCCATTGTGCCTGTCTCGACATTCGGAAGGACAGCTTCGCCTGCCAAAAAGCCTCAGTCAGTGGTAACTCTGACTTCTCATGAAGCTGAACCGGCGGAAGAAGTGGTCACTTCTACTTCCTGAGACGAAGATCATAATCCCCACGAGAAAACCCCAAGTTTGTTGAAAATATTTGTGTTCAACTACTTCAGCCTTCGTTGGTTTTCGTCTAACATTATTGCCCATCCGTCGATATGAGATTGCTGATGTCAAGCTTTCAAGTTTCGAGTCTTCTTTTGATAGTGATTCAAGTGAAGAGATGAAAACAACTCGTGCGACGTCAGTGATTTCGAAAACGAATCAACAGGGAATCGAGAAGCATATTGTTGAGCAACCTCAAGAAGTCGTGGAGCTGTCTCCGGAATGCCGAGAGGTTGAAAAGCAACCAATCAAAAACCCACAAGATGTCGATGAGGAGTCAGTCGAGCGTCTAGAAAATATTAAAAAGCCATCCATTGAACAACCATCAGATTCTGTCGAGGAACTAGCTCCTCCGATTTCTATACCTTCCGAATTCAAGGCAACATTTGCTCTTTTGCGAGCCACGTTTATTGAGTCTCTATTGGATTCTTCTGTGAATTTGAGCATTTTTTTAGACAAACTCTTTTCAGAGGCTACCACCAATCTCCTTGAACTTGCTCGTGCGAACTGTTCAACTAATCTAGACAAAATCGTTATTCATACTTTCGAGGAAATGTGAATGGTGGGTTTTTGAAGTACTAAGGGAAAAACAAAAGATATCATCAAGCTCATCCCCAGTTCTCTCTAGAACTCGAGCGCACTGATCGAGAAGAGGCTCAGGTGTTGAACCAAGGGTGGTTAACATTTGGATCCCTTTGTGTTTTGATGATGAACAAAATTGAGCTTGATACTTGAGTGTTTTAGGATGGTCGTTCTAGCCTAGCTCGAGTAAACAAAGAACACAATTCGAGTTAACATTGCTATCCAGAAGAGCCAAAGTTTTGAAGAAAAATCAAACCATCAACACATAAATTCAACTCGGGTTAATCAATGGCTAGACAACTTGAGTTACACGTGAGTCTAACTCGAGTTATTTAAGGTCTATACAACTCGAGTTACACAGTTGCCAACTTGTGTAAGAGGATCACCTAGAAGCTGCTGATCAAATGCTACAACTCGAATAAGAACATGCATAACTCGAGTTGATCAAATACTAGGCAACTCGAGCTAAATGAAGACTAACTCGAGTTAAATATCCTGGAGTAAATTTAACTCAAGTAAGATACTTGGATAACTCGAGTTAGAACTTGGAGCCAAAATCTGACACAATCCAACGATCATATTTATGGATCACTCGAGTTAGAGGTCAAAAACCCGTAATTTCATGTGGATAACTTGAGTTACATGAAAGGTTAACTCGAGTTAGAGACTTATGTCAGAACATTAAATAAATGATTGCTCTATCTCACAACGGTTTCAATCAATCATCCAACAACTATATCGACTTGGAAAGCTATAAATACACTCAATACATATCAAAGAAGTTGTTAACCACTTGCAATCATCTTACAACAACATCAAGCTTTTTTGTGCTCAAACTTGCAAATCATTCATACACTTTTCAAGAGGGTTTTACACTTGCAAATTCATTGTTGCTTGAGAATGTTCATTAATTTCGTTCTTCCTTACTAAACTTATCTTTGTATTGGAGAGAGGAATATTTTTCTTGTTTGTCTAGAAAATAATGGTTGTATTGATTTAATCTTGCACGTTTGAAGCAAGAGTTTATAGATGTTTAATCTTGCACTCATTGAAGCAAGAGTCATAGTGGATTCAAACTCTCAAGGGGAAGCTTGAGGAGTGGACGTATGACAAGAGAGCCGAACTACTATAAACATTGGCTTTGATTTCTCTAACTCTTCTCTCTTTGCATTTATTATTTGCGTGAATTGGTTTATT
>CAODLS010444666.1:0-11065 GCA_948243855.1 Flueggea neowawraea | reverse complement strand
GTATTTTGGTCTCCAAATCTTCTTAGGATTTTACTTGTTAAAAAATTCTAATATTTATCTTAGAAGACTTCATATTAATTACTATCTTAAAAAAATCATATCGGATACAAATTCTAATATTTAATATTTCTACCAAATAACGGCTTTAAATATTTTGTTCATATCTAATATTTCTAATACATGTGTCCATATTTTTTTTATTTTTATATTTATTTATTATTGGCCTCACAAATGAGAAAATTAATCTCTATAATAATCATGAAATATTTTAATACCCATGAGGTTTGAACCTAATATTTATTGATCTTAAATGTGAGTGTTTACTAATTGAACTACCCAACCTCGACACATGTGTCCGTATCTTGTCTTCATACCTCGCACACGACCACTTTATTCTTTTGTTGATATTAGATTAAATATTAAAATTTCAAATTAGGTTCATTAAAACCCGTAACTAAGGAAAAAAAAAATTGGAAGCCAAAATGAGTTTGAGGCAAAGATTTTGATAGCAATATTTTAATTTTCTATTTATGTATTTGATAAGTGTAAAATATTTTTAATATATCATATTTGAATATTTTTAAAAACCTCTATCAAGTGCAATAAGCGTATACAAAAATTAAATTATAATCATAATCATAATACTTATAAAATTATCATCTAAAAAATATCTTGGTGGATAATGAGGTTAGTATTATTTACATTGATTAATTTTAAATTTTCATGACTAATTTAATTTTCTAACGTCATGCTTTTTATGTTTATTATAGGAAATAAAAATACAAGTAGTGATGTTCAATGAAACTGTTGACAAATTTCAGAAAACATTTACAAAAGAAAACACTTACACAATTGCTAATGGTGTTATAAAAAAGGTTTATACTTCATTTTTGAATGTGAATGAAAAAATTGAGTTATCACCAGCCCATTTTTCGACAATAAATGAAAGTGAAATAAGGATCACAAAAAAAAGTTTTACATTATGATTTCGTTTTATTAAATAATTTGAAAAATGAGGAGAAGTATTCTAATTTCATTGGTAAGATAATTTATATTTGTCTTACATATATAAAATTATATGTAATTTTTAATTTATGTGTCTTATACTTCAAAAACTTTTTTTTATTTGTCACATTTCTATTTATTTAATAAATAATAATTTAGTCATACAATATACAAAAATTTTCAAAATATTTATAAAAACAACATTAACATGCAAAGCACGTGTCCACATACCTAGTAATATTAAATAGTACAACCTTTGTTCGATTTTGCACTTATAATTCGACATTTCAAAAATAACACCCAATGGTACCACCTTGATAATTTTTTGCATTCGTAATACAAGTTAGTATATTTGCTTAAATGAAACGACAATTGATGACATATGATTGGGGGTGTGATGACGTAGCCGTCAATTTTTAAGTGATAGTTATTTGCATCTAAGAATCAATTTGATGGATAGTTCGATAAGAAATAGATACATATTGATAAAGTATATTGTATATCTAATATATTGTGGAATAGTCATATTATGTATAATATCTGGATTCTCAATAGTTACATACACATCTATATAACATAGAAAAGCTAGATGCCCATGCCGTGTATGTGTGGGATGAACCAAATCTTCATCAAAAAAACGTATTAATTGTTCTATTTTTTATTATACAATCTGTCAATATATGATTTGCATAGATAATCCACTAAAACCAAACAGCCTACAATTTATATCGGAGTAGTTGTTTTAAATGCATTAAATACATCTTAGCAAAACTATGTATTTCTAAACGTAGACCGTAATGTATTAAAAAATTTAAACTAAAACAAATACACTGGAAACAAATCTAAACAACTCCCGGTTAAATAATAATATTTTTTTCAAAGAATTAACATAAAAAAATCCCAAGGGTGTTGGATTATTTTGATGGAGGTTCTTGATTATCTAGTTGAGGTGATGCGTTCTTGATTTACTTGGTTTATATTGTTGAGGTTGCTTTCCACGGATATTGGCGACATTTCCATAATGTTTGGTATCAAATAAATTTTGAATTTATTTTATTTATAAATAAAATAAAATTCATGAATAATTATATTTGTAAATGAATAAATATATTTGGTTTTTTTGTTGAATTTTTTATTTGTAAATGAATTTTGTGTTTAGAATAAATAGTAATTTGTAATTAGTAATCTTTTATTTACAAAAAAGTCTTTGTAGTTACTATTTAAGTGGTAGATTGAGTGTGTGATGTAAAGGTAAATTTTCAAATTGATATAAGTATGGAATACATTTGTAAATTCTACCTTTTTTAATAGGATTTACAAATAAATAATATTTAATTAAAACCAATTCTTTCATTTGTAAATAAAAAAAATTTAATATTTTAAAAAATTAAACAAAATACAAAAATTAAGATTTACCAATAAATTTCACAAAATTTTATAAAATTTATTTATACCAAACACACTGTTACAGAATCAAGCTATGAGGCTGCATTAGATTGGATAATTTAGGAATTAGGAACCTGATAACATCGCCAAGTCATGCGACGCCTCTATCGCATTCTACATGCTATGGCTTTCTTAATAATAAATCATAATTTGAAATTTACCAATCCGCAAATAACCCAGATTTGTTCAAATTAGTTTAGAGATATGCATATTTCATATTCACAATTCAAACATATTACAATTTAAAAAGGAAAAAATCCACCACGATTCTTGAAATTTGACCATATTTCTCGTGCGGCCTCTAAGTTTTCAAAACCCTTCGTTTCGGTCCCCTTACTTTTAACATCATTTGTTTTTTTAACAGAAAATACAAAAAGACAAAATTACCTTATATTTTAAAATCAATTTACTCCAACAAACCACTCAAATCTTCTGAACTCGTAGGTCTGTTGATTTGAAATCAAACATCTGAACCTTTTCAACCTACTAGGTCTTTCCCCATAAACAAACAACAACTCACCATAATTTTACAACATAACAAAACTGTAATTAAACACAAAATTTAAAAATAAAACAAAAACTTTGTCTTCAAACTGGAAATCACCATTACTTCCGAATTCCTACCACCACCGACTTCTCACAGCCACCACCCCACTTCTTTTCAAACCGTCAGACTTCTCCAACTCAAAACACTCATTCCCCAAAATCCACCAAGCAACAGCAAAAAATCTCCTATTTTGCTAATTTGAATCATCGGCACCACTATCAAGCAGCAACAACACATTCTGAATTGACATTAAAATGTACATATGAATACAAAAACTCATTTCTGAACAACACAAAAAATCAATTCTCCACCTTTTTTAGACCCGAACTCTACATTCACCGAAGCTCTTAATTGCTGGAGCTGAAGAAAATTAACAACGGTACTAACAATTGCATAATCAATAATATCTTCGCCATGTTCAGTTACTACTTTGTGCGAAAAACTATTCCCAAAACATAATAGCTAAAAATGAATCCAAATTCCCCATGTATTCAGCTAAAAATAAGAAATTGAATAAACTCAAAAATTTAAAATAAATTACGATTACAATCTGAACAATATAAAATCGAATCAAACCAGAATAGGATAAACCAAAACACTATCTAAAACTCATTTTTTGAATCACCAACAAACCCACTGAAATTTGAGAGAGAGAGAGAGAGAGAGAGAAAGAGAAACACCTGAGGACAATAACCCTTAATCTTCAATTTCATTCAAAACTAAAACCCCAATTCCAAACCCTAACCTAATTTCCAAATTGCCATCCTTCCATGGCCGATGACGTGATGGAGAGAGAATTGTTGTCCTTCAATGGACGACAACGTGATGATCTTTAACAGCGGGGTCGAGAGTGACGAAGAGAGTGAAAGGAGTCAGTCTTCAACAAGAGAGCTGAGACAAAGAGAGTGAAAGGAGTGGTGGTCGAGAGTGACGAAGAGAGTCAAAGGTGAAGAGAGTGAGAGGACGAGAGTGAGGGGAGAGAGAACGACGGGATTTCTTATTCACTCGCAACCAGAATGGCGAGCTAAGAGAGCAAAGAGGGATAAGGACGAAAGCAATGAGAGAGAGAGAGTAGGTGGAAGTGGTTGAGAGAGGATATTTTTATCATTAAATTTTTAAAATTAGTAGACATTATGTGTCAAGTCAAATTTTCTGACGTAACCTGTTATATTTGACTAACGGTGACAGATTGAAAGACCATAACAAAGAGTTTTGAAAACTTAAGGACCACACAAGAGATATAAACCTCAACGACCATAACAAATTTTGCCCATTTAAAAAATAAAACGTGTCAATTCATAAATAATAATAATAATAATAAAAAGTGCCGCTCACTATACTTTTTTCAGTAAACAATCTATTAACTACGTATTGCAACTTAAAAAATAAAACTGTATACTTTTTCCACTTATTCACAATCTACTTTCACGATCTATCACAGTCACTTAATATTGATTGTCATTTTCCTTTATAGTAAGAATCCAAGTTGCTAAGGATCAATATGCTACTATTCAATGAATCAACACCTTATCAATTTTGCAGAAGTGACCGTTAAAAATCTTTTACTCTTCCTCAAAACACCCTCATTGCAGAATGAAAAATTAAAACTATAAAACTTTGCTCAAAGAATAGGCCAAAGTAGATTAGGTCATACTTAGAACTTGATTAGCAATTAGCAGCCGTTGGCCTCAGATTTTGACTTGCAGAAAAACAAATGCAACTTCTTACCTCCACGTTTGACAAGGCCTACAAGCCGCAACCAATGCCAGTTCAGTCCACACATGTCATTTTGCCCCGTGAGTTAAAAACTGGATTTCGGAATTGCAGCAGCAGCAAACAGCGAGGCAACATTTGATTTGTTTCTAAAAAAAGATTCAAAAGACAGTACATCTAAAGGAGGGATTTTGTCTTCGTACACGAAAACTATACTCTTACAATTAAAGAAAAGAGTGTAAGCCACTTGGGACTAACTAAATAGTTGAGTGTATGCTTGTTACCTGAGGTTTAAAATTCAACTCCTCTTGTCAAAAATATTCGACTCTTATTATAACAAATAAAAGAGTAAATTTCAAAGGTATCAGACAAATGTGACTTAAATCTATATAATAATAAAATTCAAAGGCATCAGACATATGTGACTTAGATCTAAAAAATTTTCTGGAATGATGCCATTGTTTCAAGTAGAAGAACCAACTTTCGCAACCCCTTTCGAGCTTGCTGCGGACTATCAAATCTTAGATCGTCTAGCATGCAAACCAATATGAGGGACACAGAAGAGAAACCATTTTTCCAGCATGCCATAAGGATAACAATTATTAAACCAATTCCTAATAATTTTGGAGCATAGCTAAGGATGCACGAGTTAAAAAGAAAAAAAGATTCGTCTTTCCTGTACAGATATAACACTCCAAAATGGGTGCAATAAGTTATACATGTAATTTCTCCTGTTAGAGTACCTGTGAAACTCAGATGGAGACCGACATGGCGTAACATGATTTCAAGTTCGATACCTATCTCTACTCTGGAAGTTGATCATAGTCCCCATTTTCTGGTGATTGGTTTGCTCCATGGCCAACTCTTCCTGGAAAAATAAACAAAAATAAATGTCAGTCTCTCCATGTGCATTTCTGGGGATGTGCACACGACAGTGCACGGACATATGTACCTGTAAGATCATAACCAACTGTGGTCCTAGCATCAGGGCTGCCTCTCCAATCTGTCGGCATTGAAGGTGCTGCATGCATACCCCGAGGTTGAATTAGGAAAGGATTTCCTGGAAAATTTTGATGATCAGTCCTCACAGAAGATTCAACAGGAGAGTTGAAGCCCACACCAGATATAGACGCCCCACCAACTGTTGTTGGCAACTTGATTGCAGAAGCATCACCTTTTAGCCCAGCACCAACATCTTTCTTGTTCTCTAGAACAAATGTGCCAACAATAACCTGTCGACACTTAACTACTAAATCAACATTATCCAATATCCAAACTTTAGATCAAACAACTTCCAATCTGGAAAGAAAATAAATTCCTTTAACAAGGATTTCCTGCACACTTCTGCCCTGGATTTAGATTTTTTCCACTGCTATAACTTTTTGAGCAAAGTATCTTTTTGTCTTAATGGATACCTGAACAGGACCAGAAGCCTTTAGTGGTCCACCAACTCCTCCTCCAATAATCTGGCCATCTGAAGTTGATAAACATATGCTAAGGCCACCTGTTCTTCCTCCAATATCAGTACGCACATATGATCCAGTCAATGAAATGATATCAAACCGACCCTGAAGTATGCAGGAAAGAATTAATTTACAGTTTCATTCTGTTGCAGGATGCTTCTGCAACCATATTTTGCAACACCAACAGCCAACATAGTAAATCACATGATGCTGAAGGTAAATAGTTTTGAATAAATAAAAATAAAGTGAACAACTACAAAAACACACTAATACAGATTGGCAAATGCAAGCCAACATTTTTGGCGGCTGGAGAACCAGAAAGCAACCTTTTTTTGATCCCTGAAGTTGTAATAAATGCATTTCCTTTTTAACTTCAACTGCAGTTCAAAGGAGCAAACGTATTTGCTGATCAACAAGGAAAACCCATAATTATCTCTAAACAATTAAAAAAAGGGGAGCTTTTTACACTGGTCTTTTTATTCATTTTATTCATAGTTTAATATCAGTCCCTAGAGCATTATATCATCTTTCCTTTGGATCCCTTAGCTGGTGATTTCACTCCTACAAATTCTATGTTGAAAATAATGAATTTTACCATCTCAAAGTCGAAGGCTAAAATAATGAATTTTACCATCTCAAAGTCCCTATAGCATTATATTCATAGTACTTCCTGTGATATGCAACACTAAAAAGGAGTTCATTTGTCAAAAAATCTGCTGAAATTATTGACTATGGATATGAATATCCTTCATGTCTGAACATTTGCTTTTCAAAAGGGACCTTATAGATGCTTGAAACCGCATCAAAATTTGAGGTGAAGACTCAATTTGCCATTTTATGCTAGCACAGTAAATTAAATAATGTGGTCTGCAACTAAGCATCTTTTCCCAGCAAAAAAGAAATCTAATGTTGAATGATGATTAAAAAGAAAACAACTACATATCTTACAAATAAGCTTAAATTCTCTTCTTCCATACTTCATGGTATAATGCCCATCTAATATTTTGCAAAATAATGAAAATTATATGCTGCAAAGGGGAAGCTACTCATGAAACATTACCTCATATGCAATACCACCCCCTGATGTTGCTGGCTGGCGGAGAGATACGTTTGAGATTGAACCAGAAGCTGACAAAATACACATTTCACGTTTACTTTGTTGCAAGAACAAATAAAGTTTCTGCATTACATCCTGTTCAGTAATCAAAATATTAAAGTTAGAGATAAAAAAGCGAATCATTTTTTTTTCTTTAAAACTGAGATTGAAACCTTATTTAGGCAGTTGTTATAAGCAACTATGACTGATAAATGTCACCATAACTTCGCGTTAAACAAAATTGTTTATTTTCTCCACTCACAGACGGTTAACTCAGGCATGCACATTATAAAAAAACATGATCAGTTTAGTGCAAACATATTTAAACATACATTCACCATTGAAATCAATTTTAAAATTTGAAGTAGTGGGCTCTTGATACATTAAATTATTATCAGGAAATTAATGATAGAAAATAAGTCTATTGCAAGTAGATCAATCATCTCGTTTGTCATTTGAAAGCAGCAAATAGAAGTCTTAGGAATAAAGCATTTTACATGTCATAGATTGCAAATTACTAGAGAAAGCAACCAAGACAATCTAATAGAGAATAGAAATACATCGAAGGAGTATCATAAATTTTAGTTAAACATCTTCTCAGGCGAAAAGGAAAGAGAAAAGTAATTTGCTGATGAAATCAATGCTGCAAGTAAGGCCTGTGGAGAAAGAAAGAAGCAGATCATTCAGATAAGAATTGTTTGAAAAACACACAACATGGACCATCATTGCAACTCCAATATTTTAACGACATTTAAATGGAAATCTATCTCTCCAGTGGAAGAAAAAAGCTATCATATAAAAGAAATAATTTATCTTTCTTGTACAACACCATAAGTACAAATTCAACCAGAGTGCCGCATTTCTTCTGATGTCAACACAAGACCATATTTTCATAGACTTACATATGCAAACACATGATACCACAAAATCAACAATGAAAGGAAACACTCAATAAACATAGTTCAGTACACAGTGCATCATTTAAATTGATTTCATAACATTTGACAAGTTACAATTAAGTCAGTTTTACGCACAAATTTAAACAAAATAGTCGAACGAAATAAATGTCCATTTGTCCTGGCTTCTGGGTTTGGAGAAAATGAGCTTTATACCTCACCAGCAGGTACTGAAATAATATGGGGAGTAAAACCTTGCCCAGCATTTCCTGCACAACCATTTAAAAAAGGACAAGGATTCTAGTTATGCAGCAGAATCATTGAAAAACATGAATTTAAATATCACTCAACTGTAAAGTATACAGCCCACAGATTAAAGATACTTATTTTTGTGTACCAAATGTAAACTAAAAATCAAAGTCAAAGTTGCTAATGCTAACAAAGAGGAAAAACAGCATAACACATGTCAATCAACTGATCATAATGCTAAAAATAAATCTTTTTATGAAACCATCTTAATTAAAAATTACTGTTCACACCAGCAAACATTAATAGATAACAAAAAAAATAAAAAATCCAGTAAACACGGAGAACTCCCGAGTAAACCTTACATCCTAAAAAGAATACATTAAAAAAGAAAAGTCGTACGCATACAAAAAGCTAAAATTAGAAAATCAAGCCTAAATAAGTCTCAGGCTGCACAATGCCTTAAAAACCTTACAAAATTGCAATATTCATGGCAAGCCCCCTACTATTTAATGAAAGGAATTCAACCCTCAACCCGGAAATTTTCAAAGTATTTGCAATAACATGCAAACTAACATTCTGGAAGCTCACATAAAAAAAAAAAAGAAACCACCAAAATACAAACATGTTAACATTTAAGCCAAAGGAAATACACAGTGAAGCTTCAAAAAACAGCATTCCTCGATGAAGATTGAAGAAATACAAAATGATGTTTCGAGAATGCACCAAAAACAACACATTCCCTGAGAGTTGGTCAAAAACTGATTCACTCAATGAATTTGAATGCACCAAACACCAATTCTGCGCAAATTGACACCATTCCCCCTCCAAAATTGCATAATTACAAAAATTCCACTAAAAGGAATCCGCAAAAAAACAGTTAGAGCAAAAATGTTTCATTTCCACACGTAAACAAACTAAATCCAGAACATAACAACTAAAAGCCAAAAGCTTTCTCCAAAACCCATTAAAATGGAACCAAAATAAACTTCCTCACACATAACTTCAAACAGAAATACAACAAAATTTCTTTAATTTGCAAGAATGCCCTTCAAATAAATTAAATTTCAATTACCGCCTCCCACCACCTACCAAGAGCCATCAACTGCTGTGCCTTCTTCGAAGACGACCCGGCGTACGACGGCGACGACGGTGTCTCCCTCTTCTCCCTCGCCGAAGAGCTAGCTGCGGCCGCCGTCTTCTTAGCAGCTAAAGCCTGCTCAGGCGTCCCATACTTCCTCGGTCTCCCGCGCTTCCTCCTAGGAGGTTCCACCGGTGCCGACGTCGCCGCCGCCGACGAGGGCCCAACGGAGTGTGGGTACACCATGAGGGAGCCTCCGTCGGAATTGGGCGGGAAAAGGCCATTGGAGGGGGAAGGAGTGGACGCTGTTGTAGCAGCGGCGGCGGCGGGAGTGAAGTAGGAGGAGAGAGGGTGGTGGTGGTGGTGGTGTTCGTTAGGTTCCATAGTTTTGTAGAGAGAGAGAGATTTTGTGTTTATTTTTAATTTTAATTTTTTTGATATTTGTTTTCGGCGATTTTAGGGATATTTATTTGGGGATTTATGGGAAGGAGATGAATGTGAGCCGTTGGATTGGGGGGGAGATTTGTTTGACCAGTGAAATATAAGTTTTATTTTTTGGTTTTTTGATTTATTTTTGAGGTTATATATATGTTTGTTTTAGTTGGGGGATGAAGTGACGTGTCTTATCCTAGATTTTGGTGTCCACGTGTAATTGCACACTCTGAAAATTGAGTATTAGGTGGAACAACCATGTACTCCCATGTCATTTCCTTTACCACCTTTTGGGCAGTGGCACTAAAAATCTTTTTTTTTTAAGATAAATTTAAATAAATTTCATAAAATATATGATAAAATCTTTTTTTATATAAATTGTAATTTATAATAATATGTAATTTACTTTTGTCTCAAACAAACATTCGCAATATGAATATTTAATTAATCATATAAATATTTATATCCGAATTTTTCTAATATGTTTAAATTATTTATAACATATTTTAAAATACACTTATCATTCTACTTTGTATTTGTTTTATATATATTCAACATCAAAAAGTTGAGATATTTGACATCAAAGAGGTTAAAAATTCGACACTAAGAAAACAGCTCTAACACTGAAAGTTTAAATGGAAGTAGAGAATTTAATATCATCTCAAGCATTAAAGAGTCGTAAACTCAATTCCTAATTGATTCAAATTTACAACAAGAACATAAATTGTGCATCAATTCGCTAACACTTTCGCATGGCTAAAAAATGTCATTGTTAAGAATTTACATTGCAGAAAGAATGTAAATACTCAATAGTATCTTTCAATAAAAGAAAAATTTAGAATTAGTGATCAACAGAACAAATGAGAAAGAAAAAACCGAAATGGCTAAGAACCAAACATTGGCTAGCGACTTATTAAAGAACAAAGATTACAATTTACATTGCAGGGATACAAAAATTTAAGAATAATGATTCCTCAGCATTCACAATGCTCTCATCTTTGTACACTAGTGCATAAACTCTCCCTGCAATATTCATGATTCATCTTTTGATGCCACTCCATTCTCACTTGTCTCCACAGTAGAAGCAACATTTTTCGAGTTTTTAAGTTCCTCTAACTGCAACACAGAACAAAGGGATGA
>CAODLS010444589.1:0-11066 GCA_948243855.1 Flueggea neowawraea | reverse complement strand
CCAAAAATAATTATTCCACAAATAATTATCCAAAAATAATTATTCCCAAAACTAATTTTCCACCAATAATTATTCAAAATAATTACTCCAAATATAATTATCCCAAAATAATTATAAAAATTATTCGGGGTATTACAGTCTGTGTGATGCACGCATGAGGCAATCTGGAGTGCTATTTCCTCACTGGGTCCTGACCCCATTTTATTTCTGCCTATCTTCTTTGTATGTATGACAGATATTTTGATGCTCAGTATCTGTTCAGTACCCATCACCAGTGAGACATTCTTTGTTATTCAGTGAGTGCCCTTGTTCGGGCTCTACTTTTGTATTTTGTTGTTGGAGTTCCATACCGGGTTTTTGTGGGGATACTGGGCTATACTTTTATATTTTGGATTTTGAATATATTATGATGGTTTCATATTTGTTTTGATAGTATTATATTCATACTATTTTTTGTATATCGTATTTTATTAAATAAATGTTTTGATAAACGATTGTTTGGGTAGAATATCTACATCTTCGAGGCTTGTGCAAGATGAGATAGGATTCCACAAATAGCTCACCTTGTACGCCGGTCACCGGCCCAACTTGGGTCATGACAATTTCCCTCTACACGCACAATGTCCATTCTGGATGTAATACCCCGCAGATTGTGACTAGGTTCTTCATAATTTTTTTGATTTAATTCGATTTTATCTTTGGAATGATTTGAGTTGGGATGGATGATCTTTGGATGATTATTGGTGTTTCAAAGAATTTAAGGTCCCTGGAACTTGTTTGGAACGAGTGGGAGAAGTAGAATGGTGACAATTTAGCCTGAGACGTCTGTTTGTCGTCAAAACACGCGTTTGCCAAAGTCCACGGCACGAAACACGTGTTTGGAAGGCTGAAATGCATGTTACAGCCCATTTAGGTGCTGAGACGCACGTCTCATAATTTAAGACAACCCCTAAATGCTGCGTTTTTGTCAGCAATGTTTATAAAACCTAAGGAACCTGACTCCTCTTCATTCTACTTCATCTTCTTCGCGTTTTTCACACAAAACTGCCCAAATTCATCTCTTCTTGCCTCCCATTGGTTCCTCTTGCATTTTTTAGGTAAGATTATCATTCCATCTTGGTTTTTCTTTCATTTTTATGCATTTGTTCTTGTTGGGAGCTTCTAGAACGACAATTGGAACTTCTGAGCTAGGGTTTCGGATTTGAGCTTGTTCATGGTGAATGTAGGTTATATTTTTGTTTTTTTATGTATCTAGCATGAGAGGGTCCGAATTTGTTGTTGGTGTATTGTATTGGAAGAGAATGGGTGTGGGCATGATTTTGGGTTGTGTAATTTTGGATTTTTTGAGGAAAAGTATGGGGTTTTGAGTTTATTTCTTGAAACGGATGTTATATTTGAGTTTAGGATATTGATTAGAGTCAATGTGGGTTGATTGGAATGTTGGGTTTCAATCAATTTGAATTTAGGGACGTTTTAGTGTAGTTTTCTATTGAAAGTACCAAAATTGTAATTTGTTATAATTCTGAATGTATTGAGAATCAAATCTGATAATTAGCATGATTGGGGATTAATTTGCAATTTATGAGAGTTAGAAGACTAATTTGGGAATTCTAACTACTTAGAGGACTAGTTGATAGTTTTAGAATACTTTGAGGATTGTTTTATAATTTTGAAAAGTTTGAGGACTAAAACATAACTTTACATAGGTCGGGGACCAAATTGTAATTTTATGAGAAGATTGACCTTGAGATGAGAATGTTAGATATTTATTTGGAATGGGTTTTTGGGGTTTTGAGTCACCATTTGCATAGCATGCATTTTGGTACCACCACCGTACCACCATCATCATATTTTTTATTCTGCCATAATAATTGTTTTAGCTTCATGTTCGGGACAGTGAGGTTAGCTAGCCACCAGTGGTTACTGACTAGGCCATTCAACTTGGATTTCCAGGTGAGTGAAATGGTAGTTTCAGACAAATAGACTGTGTCTTCTCAATTATATCGTTTTTGACGTATCAGAACCTTTGCATGTAATCTAGAATTAATAAAGGATCACAATTCCTAAAATTTGGCTTACATGGAAAACCTCCTCTGAAATTTATTACGTTTTTGTAATAAATATTTGGTTGGAATTTTTGACAGGTTTTGAAATAAATATTTTGTTTTAATTTTTATTATGGTTTCTGTAATAAACCTTATGTTTTTGAATTTTTAGATATTCGTTATTTAGAAAATGTGATGTCTAGAGTTAAGAATGCTTTTCTAAAACGTTCGTTCGTTTTTGGGATTTAAAAGTATTTTCGAACAAATACTTTATTCAGTGCTTGGAATATTTTCGCAAATAAATGTTTCGGTTGAACGTTTGATGTATTTGGTGAAGAACATGCATGGTTGACATGTTGCCTATTTGGAGCGTCTTTGAATGCTTCTCATAAGCACCATTTTGTTGGGTTGTTGAAAGGTTATCTGCACCTGTTGATTATACTTACTCTTGGGTCAATATCTTTTGGTTTTGGTCTTGCATTTTTGGCGTTGCATTTTCTGCATCCTCTGTCTCGTTTATTTGCACATATTGTGCCATGTTTTGCATTTATGCATCTCTGAGTTTGAGCGAGTTTGAGTCATGTTGGTTTCATGGTTTGATATTAATGATATATGATGAACTTTGAAGTTATGGTGAATCTTCGATATTTGGATTTGATATTTGTTGAAGAGCTTTTGAGTTTGACCAAGTTGAGTGTTAGTTCATACCTTGGTGATTTATCTTGAGAATTTGGATTCAACTTTGGATTGGAGATTGGGTTTATTTCGGCTTTAATTTATTTTGTTTTGAAATTCAAGGACAAATTTATTTTGAGGGGAAGTATGTAATACCCCGTAAATTGCGACTAGGTTCTTCGTAATTTTTTTTATTTAATTCGATTTAATATTTGGAATGATTTGAGTTAGGATGGATGATCTTTGATGTACATTGGTGTTTTAGAGAGTTTAAGGTCCTTGGAACTTGTTTGGAACGAGTTAGATAAGCCGAATGGTGACGATTTACCCCGAGACGCCTGTTTGTCGTTGAAATGAGCATTTGCCGAAGCCCAGCTCAGGAAACACGCGTTTGGAAGGCTGAAATGCATGTTACAACCCATTCAGGTGCCGAAAGGTGCTTCTTATGCATGAAACGCGCCTTTCATTATTCAAGACAATCCCAAACGTTGTGTTTTTGTCTACAACGTTTATAAAACATAAGGAACTCGATCCCTCTTCATTCTACTTCATCTTCTTCGCATTTTTCACCCAAAAATTCTTCAAATTCATCTCTTCTTGCCTCCCATTGGTTCCTCTTGCATTCTTGAGGTAAGATTATAATTCGATCTTGGTTTTTCTTTTATTTTTAGGCATTTGTTCTTGTTGGGAGCTTGTAGAACGAAAATTGGAACTTTTGAGCTAGGGTTTCTGATTTGAGCTTGTTCATGGTGAATGTAGGTTAGATTTTTGTTGTTTGTTGATGTACCTAGCATGAGAGGGTCCGAATTTGTTGTTGGTGTTTTGTTTTGGAAGAGAATGGATGTGGGTTTGATTTTGGGTTGTGTAATTTTGGATTTTTGAGGAAAAGTATGGGTTTTTGAGTTTATTTCTTAAAATGGATGTTAGATTTGAGTTTACAAGATCGATTAGAGTCAATGTCGGTTGATTGGAATGCCGAGTTTCGATCGATTTGAATTTAGGGATGTTTTGCTGTAGTTGTTTGCCAAAAGGATCAAAACTGTAATTTGTCATAATTCTGAATGTATTGAGGATCAAATCTGATATTTAGCATGATTGGGGACTAATTTGCAATGTTTGAGAGTTAGAAGACTATTTTGGGAATTCTGACTACTTGGAGGACTAGTTGATAGTTTTAGAATACTTTGAGGATTGTTTTATAATTTTGAAAAGTTTGGGGACTAATACATAATTTTACATAGGTCGGGGACCAAATTGTAATTTTATGAGATGATTGATCTTTGAGAACAGAATGTTAGATATTCATTCGGAATGGGTTTTCAGGGTTTTGAGTCAGCATTTGCATAGCATGCATTTTGGTACCGCTATAGTACTACCATCATCATATTTTTTATTCTGTCATAATAATTGTTTCAGCTTCATGTTCGGGTCAGCGAGGTTAGCTAGCCACCAGTGGTACATGACTGGTCATTCAGCTTGGGTTTCCAGGTGAGTGAAATGGAAGCTTCAGACACATAGGTTGTGTCTGATCAATTATATCGTCTTTGATGTATCAGAACCTTTGCATGTTATCTGGAATTAATAAAGGATAGAAATTCCTAAAATTTGGCTTACATGGAAAACCTCCTCTGAAATTTATTACATATTTGAAATAAATATTTGGTTGGAAATTTTGATGGGTTTTGAAATAAATATTATATTTTAATATTTATTATGGTTTCAGTAATAAACCTTATGTTTTGAATTTTCAGATATTCGTTGTTTAGAAAACATGTTGTCTGGATTTAAGAATGCTTTTCTGAAACGTGCATTTGTTTTTGGGATTTAAATTATTTTGGAACAAATACTTTATTCAGTGCTTGGAATATTTTCACAAATAAATGTTTCGGTTGAATGTTTGATATATTTGGTGAACAATATGCATGGTTGGCATGTTGCCTATTTGGGTATTTCTTTTAAATAAATATTTGCACATGTTTTCCATAAGAATGTTTCGAAATGGGGCACCTTTGTTATGGGGTCAAACGTAACCTTTGGTATACTAATGCGAAGGCTCAACGACTAGGGTAGATGGTAGTACTTAGTTGCTAGGGTAGGTGGTGACCCGTGTGTAGCGCAACACACATGACCATTCTCTTGTGGCGGAGTCCACGTATGAGATATTATAGTGGCGGTGGTCCTCATATGAGTTATTCAGAGGCGAAGGTCCACATTTAACTCTTATATGTCATATTCAGGTGTCGTATCCATTATTTTCGATATTCGGTGTTATATTTTTGTTTAAACTGTTATTATTACTTTCAGGCCTACATGTAAAGTCTTGACATTTGAAATTTTATTAAGCTAAAAAGGGTTTATGATTTCTGTTGCTGCAGCTTTCGGTAAAGCTGGAGACGATTTTTCGAACTTAGTAGTTGGAACTTCTGATTTACTAAATATTTTTTTAGAGTTACCTTACGGTTAAAATATTAGTTTTCATAAATGTTGAAAATGTTTTTGATAGATTTTAATTAGTTTCATTTAATTTGTTCATCTCGCCGATTCGGCGACTGTTTGTTGTCTTTCCTAGGTGCAAGCGATTTCAAAATGAATTTCGAAACTATTATTCTGTACTTAGTGTGTATATGTATATACATTTATATTTGCATGCAATGTTTTCTAAATGTTTTCAAAACGGTCTTTGTGAGGCACGCATGAGGTGTTCTGAAGTGTCTTTTCCTCAGTAGGGTTCTTACCCCTTTCTTTTCTGTCTATTTCTCATGTTCTTATTTTCAAGTGATTTTGATTGATTGCGGTCTTTCAGCATTCATATTCGGTGAGGCACTCTGAAGTTTCAGTTAGTGCCCTTTTATCCGGGCTCAGTTATGTATTTTGTTAATTCCTTCATACCGGTATTACTGTGGGATTATGTTATGCAAACCATTTGATATTTAAGTATGATTTATTGTTTATCAAATGTTTTATTATTACAAAAATTTATGTTATGTAAACATGTTCGATTTTCTATTTATTGAACTTTAGAAAATGTTTGTAATATGATTTGAAATAAATTAGTTTTAGTTCTATTCACCGAGGCTGGTGCGAGATGGGTTGGGCTTTCATAGGCAGTTTGCCTCGTATGTCGATGATGGCCTGATCTTCGGTCGTGACACTAGAACTCCCAGAGTTACTCTGGTATGATCAACGCACACAGATCATTGATTAATGTGCTTAGAACAATCTGCAACTTACTTAGAAGGGTTTATTATATGCGTAGATTAACTATTTCAAGTGTTTTGTTAAATCATCAAAACTTAGAAGGAGTTCTCATTGTGAATCCGAATTGATTCAACATATCATTGTAGAAATCCAACAAGATAATATATTTATCTTATGAAATTATAACAATCTACATCAGTACAAGTCATATATATAAGCCACTTTCAAAATTTTATACACACAAGTCGAAAAGACTCGGCAAACTATGTATAAATATGCAAATTCTGAGGAGGAGGGAATCTAGAGCACCAGCTAACCAACCTATGACTCATGCTATTATCTACAAGCTTCAATTCAAGTCAAACAAAATATCTACTAGCAACAGTAACCTGAAAAAATATTTGTTGATATGAGTTACAACTCAATGAATATAAACCATCATAGATTAAATCCAAGTAAGCACAAATATTATTTATATAATCGGATAACTACAACATATAAACATGTGCATATGACTCAGTAGTTCATTTTATTTGTTGTGACCAAATCAAGCCAAGTTTTGCCCCGAGATTTATGTATATCTGTATAGTTGTCTGGCCAACACCATATGAAATTGATCTGGAGTTCTAGTATGAATTTCACCCATAGGTCCAATATGAAATTGACCCGTAGGTTGAGTATAAATCATAGGTCCAGTATAAAATGCGAATACAAAAGCCAAATGGTCACAAATCCTTTATTAAGTCCAATATGTATGCATCAACATTTAATCATATAACCAATATACATATGATGCATTCCAATCTGTATACACAATCAACATTCTCTGTATATCCATATGCATATAAATCATTCCACTTTATTTAATCAATCAAAAGTCTCAACACATGCATATAACAAATCATAAGCAATTCATAACTTATAGCATACGACACATATCAACAAGTAATCATACATTTATCCATGTATTCACATCTAGAGAATCATTTCAACAAGCACGTACATATATACAAATCATATAACACACATTTGAACTTAGTCTCGAGGTTACACTGTTGGGTTTCTTATGCAAATAAACATCTAATATATGCAACATAAAACAACAACATCACACAAGAAACATCTAGGAACACTGTATGTCATCATAATTAATAAAAGGAGGCTGAACATGTTTACCTTTCAGCCTTGCAGAATTGATTTCCTCCAAAACAAGGTGTTGCTGAATTGCCTTTCTTTCCTCCTTCTCTCGTGCCGAATTGCAATTGACCTAGGACTGCTAAAGGACGACTCCCCTCTAATCACACACACACACAAGATAGTTGGTTAGGCTAATGTGTGCTAGCACTAAAAGAAACTGTTTTTCTTTCTTGAGAAATTTAGAATTTTAAGAGATAGAACAAAACAGATTTTTTTTTTCTCTTTTGTTTGGTGGTCAAACCATAGACTAGCAAGGATGGAATGAGAATCAAATTATCTTCCTATTTATCATTAGGGTTTCGGTTGGAGTAAGAAAAGGAAAACCCTAGCCGAATTTTGGAGTGTACAAAAATCAAACTCTCTCTCCTCCAATTTAGGTATTTTGGCTAGGAAAGCAAAGGAGAAAAAAAAATAGGAGTGTCACTCAACCCTAACCCTAGCCGAAATTGGAGAATGAGTGAGAGAATCAAATTCCTTCCTTTTTCTCAATTAGGGTTTCAACAAGGAAGGGAGAAACCCTAGCCAAAATCTTTTCTTCCTTTTCTTTCCTTTTAAATAAATAATTAAATCTTATTAATTATTCACTCTTCTTAATTAACACCCCATAAGGCCGAATTCTTAATTGAGCCTAATGAGTGTGATAACCCATTTAATTATGTTTTAATCATCAACATAAATTAATGGGCAGGCAAGAAAAATATTCTTAGCCATAACCCATATTTTATTGTGCGTAATTCTGTACGTTCATTCAATGTCGGCAATAGGCCTAAAATTAATTTAAAACCCATAAATCAAAATTGGTCTGTAGCAAGACATTATGATTACCCAAAATTGAAATGAATGCCAATTACGAATCAACAAAACTTAAGTACAACCTTATACAACCTTTTGCCTCTCGATATCAGAATTAGCATAAGGCATGGAACCGGTCACCCTTATTTATGCTAAAATATTTCCTTGATCTATAAGTGATCCTGAGTAAGTCAAACAAATGATAACACTTATCACTTTGTTTGGGTGTGACCACACACTACACAGTTTTACTAATCAAATGGCTAGTGATATCTTTTCCATCTTCAAGAGTGGCAATCCCTTCACTTCACTCATGTTCCTTAGCATGACTCATAGCATACCCAATCATATCCATACTTATTACTCATTACAAATAACGTTAGGCGTGTGTCAAAGTATACGAGAAATCACCCAAGAATATATAGTGATTTCAGGTCGAGGGATTCTAGTATAAGTATTGTATGAGAAATACTTATGATCTTTCAACCATGTAGTATTCTCAAAAGCAAATCGATCCAAAATACTATTCTCTAACATGTTCTATGTTCTCTGATTGATATCTCATATCCTATGACCAGTAAAACATGATCATCTTACAGAGTACATACTAGTCTTCACTCCCATGACAATAATCGACTAGGGATATTTAGAATAGTATTCTTTTATGCTTCAAGGTTTTACTATCCAAATCACATATTTGATAACTTAAGCAGAATCACTATTCATAGATGTTTTATCAAATTAAACATGAACAGGAATAATAATGAGATAAAACAATGCATCATAATGTTTATTTATAAAATATAATCTGGATACAATGTATTGGGGCTAGGGCTTACACTAACAATCTCCCACTAGCACTAGTCCCAATCAGGCATAATCCTAAGACCGAAGGATCTAACATGACCTTCATGCCTTGGCCTAGCTAATTGTTTGGTTAGTGGATCTGCTACATTGTTTTCTCCAGGAATCTTGCATATCTTCACATCTCCTCTCTCGACGATCTCTCAAATGAGATGGTATCTCCTTAGTATGTGTTTGGATTTCTGGTGTGATCAGGGCTCCTTAGCCTATGCGATGGCCCCGTTGTTATCACAATGGAGTTCAATTGGATCTATGATGCCTGGGATAACTCTTAATCCAATAATGAACTTTCTAATCCAAATAGCCTCCTTTGTAGCTTTTGAAACTGTAATATACTCAGACTCTGTAGTAGAATCGGCGACGGTGTCTTGTTTAGAGCTCTTCCAGCTTACAGCACCTCCATTCAAACAAAACATATAACCAGATTGTGATTTTGAGTACTAGGCATCATTTAGAAGGCAAAATCAGTGTAGCCATTTACAATGAGCTCTTCCTCTCTGTAGTACACTAAGAAGAATCATTTAGTCTTTCGTAAGTACTTAAGGATCCCTTTAACAGCAGTCTAGTGTTTTTCACCTGGATCCTTTTGGAACCTGCTTGTCATGCTTAGTGCATGTGAGACATCCAGCCTAGTACATAGCATGGCATACATGATAGATCCTATAGTCGAAGCATGTGGAACTTCACTCATGTATTCCCTTTGTTCTCTTGTAGAAGGACCATCCTTCTTACTCAAAACAACTACTTATGATAAAGGTATTTAACCTTTCTTGGAGTCAACCATACTGAACCATTTCAGTACTTTATCTATGTGCTTCTCTTGACTTACTCCTAAGAGTCGTTGTGATCTATCTCTATAGATCCTTATACCTAGTATAGTTTCGACTTCACCTAAGTATTTCATAGAGAAACACTTCCCTAACCATTGCTTAACATTTAACAATGTTGTGATGTCATTTCCTATAAGTAGGATGTCGTCGACATATAAAATCAGAAACACTACAATGCTCCCACTATTCTTCTTGTACACACAAGGCTCACTCTTTGACTGCATCATCAAAGCAAAGATTCCAACTTCGAGATGCCTGCTTCAACCCATAAATAGATCTTTGAAGCTTGCAAACCTTACTAGGATTCTTAGGATCGATAAAGCCCTCGGGTTGTTTCATGTAAACATCATCGAAGAGGTTTCCATTAAGGAAAGTCATCTTGACATCCATTTGTCATATCTCATAGTCATAATATGTGGCTATGGCAAGTAGAACCCTAATAGATTTGAGCATGACTACTGATGAAAAGGTTTCATCATAGTCAATACCATGAGTTTGTTTAAAACCTTTAGCCACTAGTTTACCTTTGAAGGTACTATCGACCTTTTGTTTGAAAATCCATTTGCACTCAATGATCTTAGCACTGTCAGGTGGATCAACGAAAATTCATACTTGGTTATCATACATTGATTGCATTTTAGATTTCATGGCTCCAAGCCACTTAGCTAAATTTGGACTTTCAATCGTCTCTCGGTAAGTAGTGGGCTCGTATTGATCCACTAGCATTATGCTTTGATCTTCAGTTATGAGAAATCCATATCTCTCAGGCTCATAATGAATCCTATCGGACCTTCTTATGCCTTGTGTAATGGGTTCGGGTTCCACAACTTCTTGTGAATCTGTTTCCATTTTCATACTATCCTATATAGGAGTTTGTGGTTCTTGAATTTCTTCAAGATGTACTTTACTCCCACTGTTTTTCTTGAAAATAAATTCCTTTTCAAGGAAAACAGCTTTCCGAGTAACAAACACTTTGTTCTTGCTTGTGTTATAAAAGTAATATCATTTAGTCTCTTTAGGATATCCCACAAACAAGCATTTATCGATTTTGGGTGCTAGCTTATCCGATGTTAATCTCTTAACATGGGACTCGTAACCCCAAATCCTTAGAAAAGACATATTGGGCTTCTTCCCAATCCATATCTCATATGGTGTCTTCTCAACTGCTTTAGTCGGAGTTCTATTTAGCAAGAATGCAGTAGTTTCAAGGGCGTAACCCCAGAAGGAAATTGGAAGATCAGTTTGACTCATCATAGATCGAACCATATCTAATAGAGTTTGATTTCTCCTTTCGGACACACCATTCCATTTAGGTGTTCCTAGAGGAGTTAGTTGTGAAACTATTCCACATTCCTTTAGATGTTGGTCAAACTCTTGACTTAAGTACTCGCCACCACGATATGATCAAATGCCTTTTATACTTTTGCTAAGTTGGTTTTGCACTTCATTCTTGAACTCTTTGAAC
>CAODLS010444569.1:0-20680 GCA_948243855.1 Flueggea neowawraea | reverse complement strand
TACTCATCAAGTGGCCAAGAGATATCACTCTTCATAAGAGGAACAAATCCATCACTCTCACTATCACTCCTCTACATGATTCATGACATATCCAATCATAGCCTTTATTGTTACCCTGTTATGGATAACGTTTGACTAAGTCAAAACATACAATTCCTCATGTAGGAGTCGATAGTGAGTTTCATTCAAAGGACTCAAACATCACCACTGCATGAAAGTTTCTTTGTGACAACGATCCATAAAGAGCTTTCATGGCAGGTCAGTCCAATACATGTTCCCCAACATGCATCTATGTTCTAAGTTGATATCTCATATCCATAATCAGTAAAACATGATTATCCACTTAGCAAAATATTAATCTTAATTCATCATCATTCCAATGATAATGATCGATTAGGGACATTTAGAATAGTATCATTTTTTTGTCCTTATGGTTCTACTATCAAGTCAATCACTTGATGGCATGAGGAAGAATAAACTATTCATGAAGTTTTATCTTCATAAAACAAATAATAATTTATAGAAATAAAATGCCTATTTTTATTAAATAAACCAAATGTCAATGTTTACATGATTGGACTAGGGCACAAAACTAACATGGAGAACTTAAATTTCTTACTTGATTTAAAAATAAAACAAACAAGAGATGATATTTTTAGAAATCACTCAAAATATATTCGAGATTTATTAAAGAAATTTGGAATAAAAGATGCAAAACCATATGGAACTCCAATGGCTACTTCAACAAAGTTGAGTAAGGATGAAGAAGGCAAGCCAATTGATCCCACTTTATACTGAGGTATAATTGAATCTCTTTTATATTTAGCTACAAGTAGGCCAGATATTATGTTCACTGTATGCATATGTGTTAAATTCCAATCTTCTCCTAAAGAATTACACCCGTACAAAGAATTTTTATATATCTTGTCGGAACTCAAAATTTGGAATTATGATAAAGAAAAATAATTTTGAATTAATTGCATATAGTGATATTGACTATACGGGTAACAAAATGGATAAGAAAAGTACTTTGGGTACTTGTCAACGTTTAGGTCGATCACTTTTATCTTGGTTTAGTAAGAAATAAAATTGTGTCGCCTTATCCACTGCCAAAGCAGAATACGTTATGGTCGGTAGTTGTATTGCTCAAATACTTTGGATTAAGCAACAACTAAGAGATCTTGGTCTTGACAATAAAGAAGTGTCAATTAAATGTGATAATAGAAGTGTCATAAATCTCACTAAAAATCTCATTCAACATTCAAGAACTAAACACGTTGACATAAAACACCATTTTATTAGAGATCATGCACAAAAAGGATATACTGATCTTGAATTTGTAAATATAAATGAGCAATTAACGGATATATTTACCAAAAAATTTGATGGAGTAAAGTTCAATTATATTAGAGGAAATCTTGGTATGTTAAAAATTCAATGACTAGAAATTATGCTTAAACTTTTATATGCAGCAACATAATTCTTAAGGAGGAGCTCTTGTTATTGTCATAAGTTCATTGAGTCATGCTATTTGCATATATATTTGATAACATGATGATTTAAGTTTCACAATTGCAAATCCATAAGCTTATATTTCACTATTGCTTGATTATTGGCAATATTGATAAATTATGTTTTGATGATTCCTTGACATCATATTCATGTTTATCTTAAATAGGGGGAGTAATTTCAAATAGTCCTAATCTTTTTTGTTGATGGCAATAAGGGGGAGATAAATACTAAAAGGTAAATGATGTATGCTAAATGAGCACGATTAATCAAGCAAGAATATATAAATTTCCATCCAATAAATCATATTTTGATGATCGAATTTATGTGAATTGTGTGATATTTGTAGGAGGAAGGAAATTGGATAAAAACAAGTAGAAAATGTGCAAAAAAGTTTCAAAGTGGAAGGCTGCAAGCGAACCAATGAAAGAATGATGAAATTGAAGCTTTCTTGGAGGATAAGAGGTGTCACAGTCGTGAGAGTTCATGCCACAGACGAGTGAAGCGAAATGGAGGAATCAAGACAGAAATTTGTCACGGTTGTGACCCTTTCACGACCACTCTCACGATTGTGACCTTTTCACGACCACTCTCACGATTGTGACAAGGAGGATTTTAGGACCTTGGATTGGAAAGAAAATTGTCACAGTCATGACACTCAAGTGCCACGGTCGTGACACGCAAATATTGAAGAAAGAGAATGCTACGTGAAAGACTGTCATGTGGGGACCTAGGGACATTTTTGGGACATTTCTTGTGAGATTTTAAGGCTTGAATTATGAGTATAAAATCCATATCTTACCTACTTTTAGGGGATTCTTGATCTTTTAAATTTCTAATTCTTTAAGAACAACATAGGGTTTCTAGCATTTTCAATTTCCAAAACAAAGAAAGAAGAGGGAGATCAATCACTCAGGCCTTTTATTATTGGAATCATCAAATGTTTTGGGTATGATTTTCTTTGACTTTCCTCTTGTGTATTGAATCTTTAATGTTGACTTTAATGAATATTTATGTTTTGATGTTGGATTTCAATATGTTAGCTTGATTTTCTTAGTTGGGGGTGTAAAGATGTAGGCTAAGGATGATTATTTTGATATGTTATTGATTGGGTTTTGATGCTTGCTTATGTTCTTGATTCATTGACTTGGTGGGTTGGTTTAATGGCATGTTTGATTGGATTGTGACTTTGATTGGCCACCTTCGTCATAGTTACAACAAATTTAGTTGATGAATCAAGAGGTGAAGACTAAATGAGGCTTGCATTCATTACTATTATGAGTTTTAGAATAGAAATAGCCCATAAGGTGTTTGATGAAATTTTCAGCTAGCTTAATGACCCTAATTAATCTAAGTGAGGCCGAGAGGAGCCTCTTAATTAATGTAGGGATTATTTAAATGACCTTGAGAGAGGCTTTAAACTAGGTTAGAGGGGAGAACACTCAACCTTTATTACCCTTTCATTAGTGTATAAAAAAAGGATTCCTTAGCAAAAAAATCTTGAAGCCCCAACGCCTTTTCCCTTATTGATTTGTTAATTTAAACCATTAATTTTCTTCACTTGCATTGTGTTTTTCTTTATTTATTAAAAAATAACAAAACCAAATATGTGTTCTCTTGTTTTTCTTTTTATTATTGATTGCAATTAATTCACGTTCTTAGAGATATTGCTACCTAATTATAATTAAGGGTTTAAAACTACGACCATCCTTGTGTGCTTGCAAAGCATCATCAAGTTTTCGGCACTGTTGTCGGAGAACGGAGTTCTTAATTGTGATATTTTGTTTATTTACACTTGTTTGTTTATTTATTTTTATTTTTTAGGTATTATATGAATTTAAGGCAAACTCAAAGCTTGGAGAACATTAAAATTGTCCCTTTGATACCAGTGTAATATCCCGTCGGATTCTGATATAGCCCTCTATAGCTTTTGGTTCCGCCCCGAGTCGAGCTCGATTATACGAGTGTGTGATCTCTTTTGGTGAGCATGATTTGGTAGCCGACCTCATCCTATTGAATGTAGGGGAGTTTGATGTCATCTTAGGTATGGATTGGCTATATGATTGGCATGTTACATTGGACTACTTTGCCAAGAGAGTGTGTTTTTAACCGTCTGGTCAGGCTATGTTTTGTTACCAGGGTCAGCGAGACAGTGTGGTGCAAAGTTATGTGTCAGCCGTGAGAGCTGAGAGGATGATTCGCCAAGGATGTGAGGCATATTTGGCTTTTATGCTCACTAAACCTGAGGAGTCAGAGTTAATAGTGGGAGATGTACCGGTGGTTCTGGAGTTTCCTGATGCGTTTTTGTATGAGTTACTGGGACTACCACCTGAGCAGGAGATTGATTTTGCCATAGAGGTGCAGTCTGGTACTGATCCGATATCGATCACACCGTATCGGATGGCACCAACAGAGCCAAAGGAGTTGGAGACTCAACTGAGAGAGCTGTTGGACAAGGATTTTGTTCGATCGAGCATTTCACCTTGGGGTGCATCGGTCTTGTTTGTAAAGAAGAAGGATGGGAGTTTTCGCATGGGCATTGACTACCGTCAGTTGAACAAGGTGACAGTAAAGAACCAATATCCACTTCCGATGATAGATGATCTATTGGACCAGTTCCAGGGTGCACAGTGGTTTTTTAATATTGACATTCCTACGACGGCGTTTCAAACTAGATATGGCCACTATGAGCTTCTAGTGATGTCATTCGGTCTGACGAATGCCCCTACAACATTTATGGACTTGATGAACAGGGTGTTCAGACCGTACCTAGATCATTTCTCCATTGTCTTCATCGATGACATACCGATCTACTCGAGAAATAGAAAGGAGCACGAAGATCATTTGAGGTCAGTGTTACAGACTTTGCGAGAACACCAACTCTACGCTAAGTTCTTGAAGTACGATTTTTGGCTCGAAAAGGTAGTGTTTCTCGGACACGTGGTGTCGAAAGAGGGTATTTTAGTGGATCCCAAGAAAATGGAGGTTGTACTCCATTGGAAGAGACCTAAGACTACTATGGAGATTCAAAGTTTCCTTGGTTTAGTCGGGTACTACAGGAGGTTTATCCAAGATTTCTCGGGGATTGCAGCTCCTATGACTCGGTTGATGCAAAAGGGGAGTCAAATTTATATGGTCTGATAGGTGTGAGGATAGTTTCCAGAAGCTGAAGAAGTGTTTGACTAGTGTGCCAGTGTTGATGTTACCATCGGGTTCGGAGGCTTTGCGGTGTATTGCGATGGATCGAGAGTTGGCCTAGGCTGTGTATTGATGCAATATGGCAAAGTGATCGCATATGCATCGAGACAGCTTAAGAGGCACGAATAGAACTATCTGACGCATAATCTAGAGTTAGCAGTAGTGGTGTTTGCACTCAAGATATGGAGGCATTATCTGTACAGAGAGTCTTTTAAGATCTTCACAGATCATAAGAGTCTGAAGTACATTTTCGGACAGCGAGACCTGAATCTGAGGCAAAGACATTGGCTAGAGTTGCTGAAGGACTATGATTGCACCATATCATATCACCTAGCAAGGCTAATGTTGTTGCCGATGCTTTGAGCAGAAATTCAGTGGGTAGCTTAGCTTATATCTCTGTTGAGAGACGATCTGCAGTATCTTAGTGATAGCGCCTGATGGAGTCTAGAGTTGAGTTACGATTTGATGACTCAGGGGTGTTGCTTGGTCACATTGAGGCGAGACCTATTCTGTTGGACCGCATTAGGGAGGCTCAGAAGGAGGATACCGAGATTTTGACTTTGGTGGAAAAGGTTAAGTCCTCTGAGGTATTGGAATTTAACATTGATGATTTTGGAGTCCTTTAGTTTGGACTGAGACTGTGCGCACCATCTTCAGGTGGGATACCCGAGGAGATTATGATGGAGGTTCATAGTTCCACATATTGTGTACACCCGGGATACATTAAGATGTATCAGGATCTTCGAGAATTCTATTGGTGGCAAGGGATGAAGAAGGACATCAATGAGTTTGTCAGCCGGTGTTTGACCTGTCAACAGGTTAAGTTTGAGCACTAGCGACCTTCTGGATTACTGCAGCAGATGCCACTTCTGAAAGTGGAAATGGGATCGCGATGAATTTTGTAGTGGGACTACCGATGACATCTGTTGGGTATGACTCCATTTGGGTGATTGTTGACCGTTTGATGAAGTTAGCACATTTTCTCCTTGTCAAGATGACCTATAAAGCGGCACGCTTGACAAAATTATACATTTATAGGATTGTATGTCTGCATGGTGTGCCAGTCTCTATAGTGTCAGACAGAGGACCTCAATTTACATCACAGTATTGGCGTAAACTACAGGAGGAGTTGGGTACTCGATTGGATTTTAGTACAACCTTCCATCCGCAGACTGATGGTCAGTCCAAGAGCACGATTCAGACTTTGGAGGATATGTTGAGAGCGTGTGCTATAAATTTTGCTGGAAGTTGGGATTCCCATTTGGCTTTAGTAGAGTTTGGATGCAATAACTCATACCATTCGACTATCGAGATGACACCATTCAAGGCGTTGTATGGAAGGAAGTGTATATCTCCACTATGTTGGGCCGAGGTCGGATAGAGAGAGCCATTTAGGCCAGCTTTTATTTTGGAGACTACTGAGAAAGTCAGACTGATCTAGCAGAGGATCCATACTGCTCACAGTCTTCAAAAGAATTACACGGATCCGAAGCATAAACATTTGGAGTTTGAAGTCGGAGACCATGTATTTCTCAAAGTATCGCCGATGAAGGGCTTAATGAGATTTGGAAAGAATGGCAAGTTGAGCCCGAGATACATTGGTCCTTTTGAGATCATAGGCCGCGTTGGAGCCGTGACATATGAGTTGGCACTACCACCTTAGTCTGCATCTGTTCATCTGGTGTTTCATGTATCCCTTCTGAGGAAGTATATTTCGGATCAGTCTCATGTTCTGGCACCACAGTCGGTCGAGGTAAGATCCAATTTGTCATATGATGAGGTTCTATTGAGAATTATTGATCGTTAGGTCAAAAGACTTCGGAATAAGGAGATAGTTTCGGTGAAGGTGATTTGGAGGCATCATTCAGTTTAGGAGGCCACTTGGGAGGCCGATGATGAGATGCAGCGTAGATATCTGCAGTTGTTTGATTCTGCAGACCCTTAGGTTGGTATCCTTCTACCGTCTGTGCATTTTGTTCTGTCTCTGTCAATGCATTCTGTTCTAACTCTATCCATGCATAGCATTTATGTATCTAGATTAGTCTATGCATCTGTATCTGCATACTCTGGCATCATTTTCTGCATACCTGAGTTCGAGTGTATTAGAAATGTCTTAGATTCATAGATCGGTGTGCTATGATCTATTGGTTGATTTGGAGATCTAGGTTCGATCCCAGCGTTGATTTGGCTTGCCTAGAAATTCGAGGACAAATTACTTTTCAGGGGGGAGTATGTAATATCCCGTCGGATTCTGATACAACCTTCTATAGCTTTTAGTTCTGCTCCGAGTCGAGCTCGATCGATTGGAGTGTCGAGTGGATGACATATGATGTTGAGTTATGTTACTCGAGTAAATAAATATGTGTTACTCGAGTGATATGGACCTTGGGTTACTCAAGTAAGCGGTTAAGTCTTACTCGAGTGAGATAGGGCATATATTACTCGAGTGAACAATTTGGTTACTCGAGTAAGCCTTGTTTTAGAATGAACATGATGAACACCTGGGAACATGTTACTCGAGTAACCATTTGTGTTACTCAAGTGAGTGGTGTATCATTCGAGTGAGATGGCCTATCACTCAAGTGAGATATGCACCCGGTGCGTGAAACGGTGTCGTTTCGGGCAGGGGTTTATATATACCCCCACCCAATTTCGTCGGTCTCATTATGTCTCCCTTCACTCAAAACACTCATATTCTGCCCAGAAGCCATTTCGATTGGATCTCATTCCTTCCTAGACATCTCTTGAGGTAAGGATTTGTCTCTCTTCCTCTCATTCTTTCATTTTCCATCATTTTCCATGAATGTGCATTTTAGGGATTGAATGAATGCTTCTAGGTTCAGATTTAGGTTGTTTCTATTAGAATGGGTGTTAAGGGTTGTCTTTTTGGGACTTTTGGAGTCCATTAACACATAATGTAGGCTTGGATTCACATAAATCGAACATGTTGGTGAATGGGCTTCAAACTCATTCGTTTTGGGCCGATTTAGTGTGTTTTCGAGTTGTGTTGATAATTTTGACTCTAGATTTGAGTTCAGAGGCTTGATTCGAGTCAATGTGGGTGTTAGGTATTGATTTCAATAAGTGAAATCGAGGTTTGGTCGAGTTGGGTATGTTTTGAGCAGGGTCTTACTCGAGTAAGCAGATGGCTCACTCGAGTAAGTGATGAACACGGGTTACTCGAGTAAGCGAATCTGGCTTACTCGAGTAACCCGTTGTTAGTATCTCGAGTGAGGCTTTGTTTTGAGAGACCAAATGTGTAATTTTGCACATCTTTGTGTTAGGGGTCTATTTTGGAAATTCTAACTACCTCAAGGACTAGTTAGCAGTTCCAGAGTACTTTGAGGGCTATTTTGAACTTAGTCGAGTCTCGGGACTTGATTGTAATTTTACATTGATCGGGGACCAAACTGTAATTTTACATGGGCTTTGAATTTTGGGTTGCGAATGATGGTTTATCATTCGGATTAGAGTTTCAACATATCTTAGCGTATGCATCTTCATATAATTCACTGGTACCACCACAACACCAACATCATTTTTCTGATATCCTTTATGTATGTATATGTTCCAGCTTCATGTTCCTGCCATCACGACCAGCCACCTACCAGTGGTGTCTGATTGGATCATTTGCTTCGGATTCCAGGTGAGTGAAATAGCAGCTTCAGACACATAGGTTGTGTCTTCCTACTTATATCATTTTTGATGTGTCGGGATATGACATGAAATCTGACTAATAATTATTTGGCTAATTATTAATCGGACTTATGTGGTTTGTAATAACCAACGTTTTTACTCTGTTCATACATATATTGGTATATATATGTTTTCTGAAAATATGAGATATGCTCTGCATGACTGTCTGTATATATATGTTCTGTTGTGGTGGCATAGTCCACAATACTATTATGTACCCTCTGTATATATATGTTCTGCTCTGGTGGCATAGCCCATAATACTGTTATGTACTCTTTGTATATATATGCTCTGCTCTGGTGGCATAGTCCACAATACTATTATGTACCCTCTGTATATATATATACTCTGATACTGTCTGAATGCATGTTGTCTGCTCTGTATACAAACATTTTGGTAAAACGTTTTCTGAAAGCTATTACATACGTAATGCGTATATATATTATTTTTGTATATACGTGTGCGGTATATTTTGAAACGGTTTTCAAACTTGTCTTTGTGAGGCACGTATGAGGAATCTGAAGTGCTATTTCGTCACTAGGCCCTGACCCCATTTTATTTTTGTCTATCTTCTTTGTATGTCGGGCATATATACATTTTTGACCCTTAGCCTCTATTCAACACCCAGTCACCAGTGAGGCATTCTTTGCTATTCAGTGAGTGCCCTCATTCGGGCTCTACTTTTGTAATTTGTAGTTAGAGTTCCATACCGGGTTTCTGTGGGGATACTAGGCTATATTTTTGTATTTTGAATATATTATGACGGTTTCATATTTATTTCGATAGTATTATATTCATACTATTTTTTGCATATCGTATTTTATTAAATAAATGTTTTGATAAATGAATGTTTGGGTAGAATATCTGTATCTCTGAGACTTGTGCGAGATGAGCTAGGCTTCCACAGACAGTTCACCTTGTACGATGGTCACCGGTCCGACTCGAGTCGTGACAACCAGAGATTGGGAGATTGTGCCGTGATAATAGAGCTGCTTGAAGAAGGGAAAGATTGGCCAAAATTCCAAGGCCACATGTTGAACATGAAAATGAGGAGAGAGTTGAGCAATTATTGGGAGATGGAGTTGGGTAACCAATGCTGGTTAGAATGAACATGAGAGAGATCCAAAGGCCGGAGATTGGGGCTTCTCCTTCATGCATTAGATTAAGTCCAGCGGCAAGGAACTATGAATTGGAGAATATACACTTCCAAATGTTGTCATCATTTCATGGGTTACCTTCAGATGATCCACTTACCTTTTCAAGGGAGTTTTACACCACAATCCAAACCTTCCCACTGCATGACCTAATTGAAGATGAGTTGAGAATGTGATGTTTTCCATACACTTTGAAGGATAAGGCAAAGCAATGGTTAATCAATTTGCCAGAGGGTTCATTAGGTATATGAGATGAGCTTTACGAGAAATTTATGATGAAGTATTATTCCCCTCAAAAGACAATTGAGCTTAGGAACAAAATTTGCTCATTTTCTCAAATGGAAGGTGAACCATTTGATAAGGCATATAAGAGATTCAAAATTCTATTGAGCCAATGTCCACACCATCAATTTTTCTTAGCCCTTCTCACACTATTCTTCTATGATGAGCTCACAATGCATAGATAGACACTTGTTGACACGACCGTTGGTTGCTATTTTAAAGACAAGATCACTAAGGAGGTTTACCATATTTATGAGATGTTGGGTACTAATTCTCAACAAAAAATGATTAGAGGTAGAAGAGTCGGTATTCATGAGGTAAACTCTTCATCTTCTCCTGAATTGGTTTCCAAAGTTGATGATCTTGCAAGGAAGATGAATTTGTTGTTGAATGATAATGCCTTGGTTAAGGTGAAATGTTCCTTTTGTGGAGTGATAGGTCATAATGATATTACTTGTGGGATGTCCGAAGGTGTTAGATTAGGTATGGATGAAGCAAATTATATAGGAGGTTATGCTAGACCTCAACCTAGGAATGACTCTTATTCCAATTCATATAACTTGGGTTGGCACAACCACCCAAACTTTGCTTGGAAAGACCTAAACACCTCAAACCAATTTAGACCCATGGGACCTCCGGGCTTTCAACCTAGACTACCCTACCAACAAAACCAACCCTATCCACTACCCCAACCAGCTACTTAAGATAAAAAAACCCTTGGAAGATACGTTCATGCAATTTATGTCCAAAATGGAGACAATAGATGCTAAGGTTAATGAAATTATCCAATCTCAACAAGCAACCATCCAAAATCTTGAGAGGCAAGTGAGGCAATTAGCGAAGGTTGTTTCAGAAAGAAATAAAGCGAAGTTACCTAGCATATTAGAAGTCAACCCCTAAACAAGCTATGGTCATTACTCTGAGAAGTGAAAAAGCATTTGATGAGCCTAAGGTTATGGAGAAGCCAACCAGGGAGGTGCATAAAAACACTTCAAAGGAAGAAGATTCCAAGTACAAAGACAAGGATGTGCAAGATGAGCTCCCTTCCAACCAAAGAGAGGAAGAGAAACCTTATGTGCCACATATTCCTTTGCCTCAATGGTTGAAAGATCAAATAAAGTAAAAGAATTTCATAAAATATATTGATATGTTCAAGATCCAAATGAACAACCTTTTCATAGAGACATCTTGTACATGCCTCATTATGCCTAGTTCTTAAAGGAGATTGTCTCTAGTAAGAAGAAATTAGAGGAGTATGCAACCATTGTTTTGACTAAGGAGTATAGTGCAGTCATCCAAAACAAGCTTCCTCTAAAGCTTAAGAATCTCAGGAGTTTCATATACCTTTCACTATTACAACTTATGGAATAAAGAGATCTTTATATGATTTGGGGGCATTTATCAATCTTATGGCCTTCTCAATCTTCCACAAGCTTGGTATTGGAGGAGAACTCAAGCCATCCACCAACTCACTTCAACTTGTGAATCATTCCATTTGGCATCCTTTGGGTATGATTGAAGATGTGTTGGTAAAAGTAGGTAAATTTTATTTTCCTGCTGACTTTCTTATTTTAGAAATTGGAAAGGACTTCGAGATACCTATCATTCTAGGTAGACCTTTTTTAAATACTGGTGGGCCTCTTATTGATGTGCAAAAGGTTAACTCTAAGGGTTGGGAATGAAACTAAAAAATTCAATGTATTTAAAGCTTTGAAATGCTCATCCATAGATGGGACCCGTTATAACATTGACCTTGTTGAACCTTTGGTAAGGATGTTATTAGCACCCAAAGGGATGATCCTTATGAAGCATTTATTACTTTGAGTTTGACTAAGGAAGTAAAGGACCCAATTTTCCATGAAAGTGTTATGAGGTTGGAGAGTGAGGGGTATCTTTTGAGACATTGATTTGAAGAGTTGGAACAAATGGAAACCTACACCTAAACCTTCTAATGAAACATCTCCAAAAGTATAGCAAAACCCCTTACCATCTCACCTTAGATATGACTACATAAGGGAGTCATCTACATTCCTTATGATTGTTGCTTCTTGTTTAAATGATGTGCAAGAGGAGAAACTATTGAGGGTGCTTCGTGAGCATAGAGTTGCCAGTGCATAAAGCATCTCAGATTTCAAGGGCATAAGCCTCTCCATTTGCATGCACATCATTTTGATGGAGGAGGGGCACAAGCTTACCATTGAGCATCAAAGGAGACGTAACCCTAACATAAAAGAAGTGGTAAGAGCAGAGGTACTTAAGCTTTTGGATGCAGCTATTATCTATAGTATCTCTGATAGTAGTTGGGTTAGTTAGGTACAAATTGTTCCAAAGAAAGGTGGAATGACTGTGATGGAAAATTCAAACAATGAGTTGATCCTCATAAGACTTGTCACTCGTTGGATAATGTGCATTGACTATAGGAAATTAAATGTCGCAACTAGGAAAGATCATTTCCCTTTACCCTTAATTGATCAAATGCTTGAAAGGTTAGTTGGTCATGATTTTTATTGCTTTATAGATGGTTATTCCGGTTATAACCAAATTCCTATATCACCCAAAGATCAAGAGCAAATCACTTTTACTTGTCTCTATGGTACTTTTGTTAGTTTTGTACCCTAGTCCAATCATTTATACATTGTCATTTGGTTTATTTAATAAAGACATATTTTATTTCTATGAAATATTATATGTTTTGTGAAGATAAAACTCCATGAATGATTTATTCTTTCTTATGTCATCAAGTATGTGACTTCATAGTAAAACCTAAAGTAAAAGGAATACTATTCTAAATATCCCTAATCAATTGTTATCATGGGAATGATAATGAATTAAGGTTATTATGTTGCTAATTTTATTAATTATGGATATGAGATATCACTTAGAACATAGATACATGTTGGGGAACATGTATTGAACTGGTCCACTTTGAAAGCACTTCATGGATTGATGTCACAAGTAGCTTTCATGTAGTGGCGATATTTGAGTCCTCTGACAGAAACTCACAATCGACTCCTACATGAGGAATCACATGTTTTAACTTAGTCAAACGTTATCCGTAATAGGGTAACAATAAAGGATATGATTGGATATATCATGAATCTTGTAGAGAAGTGATAGTGAGAGTAATGAATTTATTACTATTATGAAAATGATATCACTTGGCCACTTGATGAGTATGATTGATGGAATGTATGCATACTCGAATGAATTAATAAATGGGTTTATCAATGTCATTTGTTATATCAATCTACTTGAGATCAAGAAATATGTTAAGCAATATAAGGTTCACATGTGACAATGCCTTATGCTTAAATGAGATATCGTGAGACAAAAGGACTAAATATTAGACTATGAAAAGTTAACTCGGATCACCGACATCTACTCGATTTTGGGTTGCCATAATGTATTACTAGATACCGCTTATGGATTTTTGGCCCAAGTTTTGGGACAAGGCCCATTGCCAATTTCAAGTAGGCATATTGGGTCACACACTAGAATAAATTGGATTGGTTCACTAATATTCTCTCTTGTGGTAATTGAATTATTAAGATGATTAATTTGATTGATCATTAATAATTCAAAGTTTTATGATTTATGTCATAAATATGATATGAGACATAATTCATTAATGTAATGGACTTTTAATATAAACTACTTATTATTATTTTCTTGGGTATATTATTATGTGTGACATAATTAGGCTCATGTATATTAGTAATAAAGTGATTTATTTAATGATAATGTGTTATAGAATTAAAAGCCCAATAACCATTAATAAGGCCTTGAAAATTCAGCACACATCCTATTTTTTAGGAAAAATTCTGCACACTCTTATTTTTTAGGAGCTCTTGTTCTTTTGCGATAAGGAGTTCTTATTCTTATAGGATAAGTAAAAGAAACCCTAGTACACATAGAATAGGGTTTTCTATGCCTATATATAGTGCTTAGCCATTGGGCAAATTTTTGAAGGTAAGAAAAAGGCAAAGCCGAATTAGTGAGTGTCACAAACAAAGAGAAAAATATATTTGTGAAGCTTTTAGAATAGAGATTCTAAAAGGGGTGCTAGTACACTTCACCAATCCAAAGAAGGTTTATTTGTGTGGATACCTCTAGACATGTTCGCGCAAAGACAACGTGAGATAAAGGGTGGTTCAAGTTTTGAATACTAAAAGTTACACTAACACATCATACGATCAAACATTCAAGCTTTGGATCTAAGGTAAATCTACTAACCCTAATCATATGTGATGATGTTCATGGATCCTTAGTGGAATTCTAGGCTTAAAATTTTTGTTATTTCTGTTGCATTGTATGCTTATGAATGTCATAAACTTGCCACAAATTTCAACAAGTTTAGCATATAGGAGGATGCCATTTGGGTTGTGTAATGCACCCGCCACCTTTCAAAGGTGTATGATGGCTATTGTTTTTCAAATATGTTAAAAGATACCATATAATTTTTTATGGATGATTTCTCGATTTATGGTTCCTCATTTGATGTGTGTTTGTTAAATTTAAAGAAAGTTTTGCAAAGATGTGAGGAAACTAACTTGGTGCTAAATTGGGAAAAGTGTCATTTCATGGTCAATGAAGGAATTATCCTAGTTTGTAGCATTTCTTCAAAGGGTATTGAGGTTGATAAGGCCAAGGTGGAGGTTATTGAAAAATTACCTCTACCCATTTCAGTAAAAAGGGTTAGAAGTTTTTTAGCACACGCAGGTTTCTGTCGTCGATTTATCAAAGCTTTTTCCAAAATGACAAAACCTTTGTGTGCCTTACTTAAGAAGGATGCACCATTTAACTTCAATGTTAAGTGTTTGCAGGCCTTTGATAGGTTAAAGAGAACATTATTTTATGCTCCTATTCTCATCACACCAGATTGGAGCATTCCCTTTAAATTGATGTGGATGCTAATGACCATGTTGTAAGGGTTGTTTTAGGCCAAAGAAGGGACAAAAAATTGCATGCAATTTATTATGCAAGTCGGATATTAAATGATGCCCAAATCAACTATGCTACCACTGAAAAGGAGTTGTTGGCTATCGTTTATGCTTTTGAGAAATTTCAGTCATATTTGGTGAGTTTAAAGGTCATAGTCTACACTGACCATTCTGCCATCAAGTACTTGTTAGCAAAGAAGCATGCTAAACCCCAACTCATTAGATGGATACTCTTACTATAAGAGTTTGATTGGAGATAAGAGACAAAAAGGGTTATGAAAATGTAATGGCCAATCATTTGTCAAGGATTGGACCCTAAGAATTGACGAGAAGCCAATTAGTGATGAGTTTCCGGATGAACAATTGTTGGCCCTTGACATTGCTAGTCGCTATTGGTATACCGATTTTGCTAATTTCTTGGCATCAGGAATTGTACCTAAAGGATTGACCTTTCATCAAAGAAGGATTTTTTTTTGGATGTTAAGTACTACATTTGGGAGGAACCTCTACTATTTAAATATTGTGTGGATGGTGTGGTTCGAAGGTGTATTATGAATCACGAGATGACTTCAATTCTCAACCATTGCCACTCATTGCCTTCTGGAGGACACCAAGGGCCTGACAAAATGGCTGCTAAGGTACTTCAAAGTGGTTGCTTTTGGCCTTCTCTGTTCAAAGATGCAACAACATATGTCATGACTTGTGATAGATGCCAAAGGATCGGGACTATCAGTAAGAAGTATGAAATGCCTCAACAAAGGATTTTGGAAGTACAATTGTTTGATATTTGGGGAATTGATTTCATGGGACCCTTTCCCCCTATCATGGAAATGAATACATTTTGGTAGCAGTAGACTATGTGTCGAAATGGGTTGAAGCAGATGCTCTATCAAATAACACAGCTAAGGTAGTGGTGAAGTTTGTCAAGAAGAACATTTTCATAAGTTTAGAGTTCTAAGAGCTATTATTAGTGATAATGGTGTCCATTTCAACAGCCACTTGTTTTCTTCACTTTTGGCCTGAAATCCCAATATGGCAATCCAAGAGCATAGTGAATTGGATTTCTTGCAGAAAATAAAATATTTTGAGAAACTTTTGTAAATATGTTTAAATCAAAAACTGTAGCTCAATCCAAAACACTACTACAAAAATGATAAAGATAAAGAGAGAAAGGGATAGAGAAACAAAACACAAAGTTTATAGTGGTTTGGTCCTCTTTGACCTATATCCACTCCTCTAGCTCACTAGACAGTTTCAATTCACTAAGCTTCCTCACTTCCGGGTGGAGGCAAACCGATTACAATCCTTGTTTTTATGGGATCAACAAGAAAACTATTTACACCTTGGTTTTACTGGTTACAAACAAGAAAACCATACTCCTTTGTTTTTTTCAAGGAAACAAACAAAGTAAACCTATTCTTCTATCAAGATTCACAACTAAAGATTGATTACAATGACATTCTCAACTCAGTGAAAGGATTCTTAAACCAACTTTTTGAAATAGATAGCAAGTTAATAGTTTAGTTGGTAGACAAGAATGATCAAGAAGAGGATAAGAATGCAATAGGAAATATTATCAAAGATTTTGGCACTCTCAGGGATTGTTCTCTTTTACCTTATGACTGGGGACATCTATTTATAGGAACTCTCCAAAAATTATCCATTTAAATTCCCAAGACAACCGTTTAGAGAGAGTTGCAAAATGCTGAATTAACTAACGCCATCCCGTACTATGTGCGTACCAAGTGTACTGCGTACATAGTTCATGATTCCATCAGATTTCTACGTGCAACGACTATTCTTCTGTATGCTTAGACCATGTTCCACTACGTGCTTAGCTTTCCCTTCTGTGTACGTTGAGCTTGAATGATGTGTGTGTTGTACTAGGTTCAACGTGCATTATCAAGTCTTCAATGATCAGACCTTTGTTCTTCCTCGTGACTATGTCAAAAAATATTTGAATTTTCAAATACCGAGGAGCGTCTGCCATTTATCAAGTAGTACAGCTCACCTCATCTGACATTTTTATGTTTTTGTGCCCTGATCGTGGTTCACTGTTTTGATACTCTCTGAATACATATCAGAGAATATTCCCATTTGAAATCTAACACACTGCAACATAATTTGTTTTTACTCAGTCAGACAGATGTCATTCACGTCTACGTGCGTTGAGGTGGGTTCTGTGTGTGTAGTATGGTCTCTTGAAGAAATCTCTTTTATCCTTCTACGCACACATGACTGATGTAGAACGTGACACGGTTTAACTTGTGAATTCTCCTGGTTTTTCCTTGATCCCGTCTACGTGCTTAGATCCCTATACAACGTACGTAGTACCAAGTGCTCTTTAAACCAATGAGTGTCTTCTTTTTACTACGTACTTGGGTCTTAGTTGCAACGTGCATAGAACATCACTGACTCATTCTGTTTTCTGATGTACCACGTCTATGCACACGGCACTGTCTGCTATGTGCATTGCACTTGTTCTACATGCCTTGTATTAGCTCTTGTGCACACATCGTCCATTTTTGAAATCCTAGTATGCCTCTATCTCTGACTAAAGTGCATAGGTCTTGGTTCAAAGTACGTGGATCATTCTTTAATGTACTTAGAAGGTTGTAGAACGTGCATAACTTAATTGTTTCAATTGTTTTGTTAATTTATCAAAATTTAGGAGTTTTCATGTTAATCAAAAACTGATTCAACATGGCCAAATATAGGTGTAAACACAAAATATCAACAACTTACCACCCTCAAACAAGTGGTAAGGTTAAGATCACAAATAGGGAACTCAAGCAAATCCTTGAAAAAATGGTGAATGCATCTGGGAAGGATTGGGCATTGAAGCTTGATTATGCTCTTTGGGCATATAAAACGGCCTTTAAGACTCCATTTGGAATGTATCCATTTTGCCTTGTATTTAGGAAAGCTTATCATTTACCAGTCGAGTTTAAGCACTGAGCATTTTGGGCAATTAAGACTTTGAACTTTGATTTAAAGCAAGCTGGAGAGAAAAGGCTGCTTCAATTAAATGAACTTAAGGAGATAAGAAGGAAGTCATATGAGAATTCTCAGATTTACAAAGAGCCAGCAAAGGCTTGGCATGACAAGTATATTTTGCGAAAGGAGTTCCATGAGGGCCAAAAAGTACTCCTCTTCAACTCAAGATTGAAACTTTTTCTTAGAAAGCTCAAATCAAGATAGTAAGGATCATTCCTGATTACCAAAGTCACCCATATGGTGCAATTAAAATCCAAGGCAAGGGAGGATCACCTTTTATTTTGAATGGTTAATGATTAAAGCATTACATGGAGGGAGATCAAGCCCACGCCATTCATGAGCTCACCCTTCAAGTTTGAAAGAACCCTTCCTTTCGGAATGACATTAAACTATCGTGTATGTCTTTATCCCTTTCATTTTAAAGTTGAATAACTTTATTTTGTTTAGCTTTATTTGTTGTTTAATTTTACTCCCCATTCCATCACTTTTTTGCTTTATTTGGAATCTCTTCTAATCACTTTGATTTTATTCTTGTGAGGTGTGCATTGAGGACAATGCTTGATTTAAGTACGGGGGTGAGGTGTAAGTTGATCGAATTAAGTAATGGAATGTGTTAAATGTTCATGCATTTTGGTATAATTCATAATGCATTGTGTGTATGCGTGAAATGATGAATTTTTGTGAAGCTGTGACAACCAGAGAGTTGTCACTGCCATGACATATCAGATGTTATGGCCATGACAAGATGTTGGTCAAAATAGCACATCACGGCCGTGACACCCTAGCAGCAAACAAAATGACGCAAAAAAATGTGCCATAATTTTGACATGCAACCTTACAACTGTGGAACGTCTTTCCTTGGTAAAAAAATCTGCATTTTCCACTTCATTTCACGGTTGTCTTGTTTGACCGTCACATGTATTGGTTAAATCATGACATAATTCAATAATGTCCATGTGAAGGTTTTGGTTGATCGACCATGTACAAATCTGAATTCACAAGAATCTTGTCATAAAATTACGAAGAATCTTTTCATACTTTTACAAGAATCTTGTCATAGGTTTTTTGACCAAATTCTTCATAAAATCAAAGCATGCATTCACCACACACACATACACACAACATTCAGTTCTCTCTCTCTCTCTCTCTCTCTCCCACGTTTCTACATTTTAATTCTCTTCATCACTCTCATTCTTGCTTTATCAAGGCTGCCACTTACACTCATTCATTCTCTCCCAAAGTATTCACTCATTTTTGCACTAAAGAGTGTTTATTTGCCACCTTTTTACTTGCTAACTCTTTGCTTGAGAATTTGCTCTTTGAAAAAGTCTTTCATCTTTATAGAAATGGAAAAGATAAGGAAGTACCCAAGAACTTGTCCATTCCATCATCTTTCCCAAAATGGTTAAGTGCGTCAACACCCGATCTTTGTTCTCCTCCTCAATAAAGCTCTCCTCCGCAACAAACCACCACTTATTTAAGGAGGAAATCTACCCTTCCATACTCGATGGATAGAAACACTCCACGCCTAAAAAGAGCATAGTCTCACACTGTCGATACTTCTTCTTCTCACCAACAAAGGATTTCTCACTCATTTTTGGAGTTTGGGGAAGGTGAAGAGTTTGCGAGGGAAAGGCTTCATAAGCTCTCCGAGCTTATTAATACTCCAGAAAAATTCATGTTTAAGGAAGACTTGGAGACACTGGGGGCATTGGGGAGCGTGGAAAAAATGATGATCACAGGTGGATTCCTTGAGTTGTACAATGTGATGGAAGACATTTATGAGGAATTAACATTGGAGGTGTTGTGCACCTTTCTGGTTGATTAGATTGATGGCCATAGTTGCAATGTGAGGTTTCGACTGGCTAAAGTGGAAAGGATATTATCTTTTGATGAGTTTGGATTGGCTACAAGATGTTATAGTGATGCCATTGATAATTGTCCTAAAATTGACCCATATTCAGTTAAATGGGACAATAATGAGAGGAATGCATTTTGGCGTGAGTTGTGTGATCGTGAAGATGTGGTGTTCAAGCCAAATGTGTCGAAAGCATCAGAGATGTTTGAGAGTGTGCACAGGATGGTTCATAAATGGTTAACTAAGTCTATTTGTAGTCGTGGGTAAGAAGAACAAAGAGAAAAAAGGAACATTTCTACTTCTACAAAAATTGGTGGCACTAAGATGGGTTAGAAACACTCATGGTCACTCAAATTTTTGACTCGGTGGACAAAAATCACTAAGGGGGAGCAGTGGCAGTTCATCCATGCCCCGTGTCACAAAAAGTGCCACATGGCACCCAAAGTTGACTTAAAAAAAAGTAATAGTCATTACTGTTAGTTTTGTGCCATAGTCCAATGTCATTTGGTTTATTTAATAAAAGGAGGCATTTTATTTCTATGAAATATTATTTGTTTATGAAGATAAAACTCCATGAATGGTTTATTCTTTCTTATGCCATCAAGTGCGTGACTTGATAGTAAAACCATAAGGATAAAAGGAATATTATTCTAAATGTCCCAAATTGATCATTATCATGGGAATTATGATAAATTAAAATTAGTATGTTGCTAAGTGGATAATCACGTTTTACTGATTATGGATTTAAGATATCAATTTAGAACATAGATGCATGTTGGGGAACATGTATTGGATTGGCCCGCTATGAAAGCACTTCATGGATTGTTGTCACAAAGTAGCTTTCATGCAGTGGTGATGTTTGAGTCCTCTGACTGAAACTCACTATCGACTCCTATATGAGGAATCACACATTTTGACTTAGTCAAATGTTATCTGTAATAGGGTAACAATAAAGGCTATGATTGGATATGTCATGAATCATGTAGAGGAGTGATAATGAGAGTGATGGATATGTTCCTTTTTTGAAGAGTGATATTTCTTGGCCA
>CAODLS010444561.1:0-19438 GCA_948243855.1 Flueggea neowawraea | reverse complement strand
ATAATAAAGTGACGTACGTGAAAGTAACACAGATAGCTGCAACGGGCAGAAACGTACTCCAATGGCTAGTTTATCTCCACCAACGGTCATATCACTTAGAGAGACTATAAATACATCAAAGAAGGGCAGAAAAACATGGATGATCATATGGATTCAAGTCCCAATCATTTTCATCATTCCCCTCACTCCAAAACACCAAATCAAGCTAGAGATCAAGATTCAAACTTCAATCTCAAATATTCGACTCTAGCATAGAGTTTTCATTTGTTGTAACTATTTTGTAAAACACTTTGAAAGCAAGAGAGGTTTGTTGTGAACCTATAGAAAATAACATTGTAATGGTTTTAGAGGTTTGAGCCGTAATCAACCTTGGGTAGGCTTTAGAGGGGTGAACCGTAATCAACCTTATAGACTTTATAGGTTTGAGCCGTAATCAACCTTGGGTAGGTTTTAGAGGGGTAAGTCGTAATCAACCTTGTAAGTTTTAGAGGTTTGAGCCGTAATCAACCTTGTAGGTTTTAGAGGGGTGAGTCGTAATCAACCTTGTTGGCTTTAAAGGTGTGAACCGCAATCAACCTTGGTGTAAGGCTTTGTTGGATTGAGCCGTAATCAATCTCCGATATAGTGAAAAGCCTAAGTGAGACTTAGGCAGTGGACGTAGGCACGGTTGGCAGAACCACTATAAATTGCGGTGTTGTTTTATCTCTTCACTCTAACTCGCTTCCGCTCTACAAACTCAACCAAGGCATTCCCGAAAAAATTCTCCAACAAGAAATATCTAACTCAAGTTGAATTTCCAGGTCTGATGACTGATTTTTCTTCGGGACACTTGGTTTGTCTGGACAAGTCATTTAACTCGAGTTAATCCTTCAGTTTACTCGAGTTATGTATATGCAATTCAACTCGAGTTATTTAACATGATAACTCGGGTTAAGATCTTTTCTCATTCGACTCTACCATTCCAGTTTGCTTCTGGTCACTGGATTGCTTTGATAACTCGAGTTAGGTGTTTGATTACTCGAGTAAAGCGTTCACGACCACACATAGAATGTTACATATCAAACTTAATTTTGTTGATCATCAAAACCAAAAGGGATCTAAATATTAACCACCCTTGGTTCAACAATCTCCCCATTTTTTATTATGACAAAACATATATGAATTTGAACATCTATTCAATAATAACAAATAATTTGATCAAGGATTTTACTCCTTGTCACTTGGTTAGTTCAACATAACAATAAGCATAATGTTCAAATCAATATTGATATTACTTGTAAATAAGAATGATGCCACTTTAACAAATTCATGCAACAAAATTTAGTTACTGAGTTGAACAATTCGATTTGATTATTTCCATCATTTTTTTTCTTCCTCTTTTTGTTTTGTTTAAACTTATGGCATGGTTGGGAGTCACCTGCAAAGCTACTTGAATGATCTAATAGCAGTGATCATCTCTTTCATTCTAAGAGTTGACCAAAATATATTTTGAATCAAGGCCTTACCTAGAGGTTATACATGAATAATAATCTTAATTAAATTAAAAGACACTAATTATAATAATACTACACTCTAAACTCATTAGTAATATTTTATCAGTCTTAATGCTGTGTTTGGATTGTCCCCTAACTATCTCGCTCTTTCATGTCATTATTAGTTGTAGGCTTGTTGCCGGTTTGGGAACTGCCGGTTTCGGTTTAAGAACCAACAGTTCCGATTTCTTGAATGGAGGAACCGGAACCAAACCGTAGTTCCCACGGTTTGGTTTAGTTCTGATTCGGTTCGATTTCAATTCCAGTTTTAATCGGTTTTGATTTCAGTTAAACCGCCGGTTCCGGTTTTGATTCGGTTTCCTCTTTTTTTAAAATTTTGTTTTTAATTCTCTATTTTATCCCGTCAATTTTTTTCCGGTTTGTAAATTTTGTTATATTCAATAATTAATTATAGTACCAATAATACATTGTATTCCAAAGATTTTTTTTAATAATTTCTAAACAAATTAATTATTCTACTAGTAATTACATCACATAATTTTAAACAAAATTAAAAAAAAAACTCATTAAATTTTATTAAATGTAATGAAATAACAAAATAACTAAATTAAACTATAGTAAAAAAGTAGAAGAAATTTGAAAAATGTAATTGCAAAAAATAACTTTGAGAAATATAAAAAACGTAATTACAATAATAAAATATATAAATAATTAATAAGAGCAATTTAGAGCAAAATAATTTTTTGAGAGATAAGAAATAGTTTGAAATTGGTAGGAATAGAGTAAGGGTATTTATAGGGTTAAAAAAAAGGGAAATGGAGGTTCGAACCCCAGTTCAACAGCCGGGTTGATCCGCCGGTTCGACGGTTTCTAAAGGAATGGAACTGGAACCTAAACCGCAATCGTCCGGTTTTAATCGGCCGGTTCCAGTTCTGGTTCGGTTTTAATTTTGACCGGTCTGATTTCGATTCAGTTTGCCAACCAAAGAAAGAGTAAAACCAACTAAATTACAAATGTTTCAAAAATAAATAAACATATCTGCAATGGTCTCCAAATAAAAACTGCTTCATGAAATCTAATCACATCTAAGCCAAAAGTATTGAACTCTTTAAATTTACATCTAACATAAAAGCCACATTTGTTGAAACAAGAATAAATGATATCCCCCATGTTGTTATACTGCAATCTCTAAACACATTTGCTGAAACAAGGAATTGCCTTGTGTTTAGAGCTAGGATTAATTGATTTTTAAAGGAGTTAAATGAAAAAAAAAAAGAATTCTTGAATGTAATTAAAGATTGTCTTATTGATGATGAGGGTTACTACCTGTCCAGATCTTCCTCCCCATGCCATATATATTAATAAACTAATTTTTTTTTGGTTTGGAGCTTTAGTCAATTATAATTGCACGTACATTTGGACTTTATAGTAAGCCAATCTATTACAGTATACTTGCATGTATAGTTAAATGATTATATATAGTTTTCATATTAATCGTACGAATCTATATTTATATATCTTTTATATTGCTTAAAGCATATGTAGCCGAACATAATTTAGGAGATCCTCAATATATAGCACAAAATTGGTTATATGATCAGTGTGTAAATTAGAATGTGGGATTAATTTTAACATTATAACATACATATTTTTTTCCTTATCAATTGCCCGAACAAAATAGATATACGCCCCAATCTTTATTATTGTTTCTCTGTAAATTAATACATTTAATTAGAGGGCATGTTATTAATTGATAGCATGTGTATATAGAAACTAGGAGAACTTTTTTTTTTGTTGTTGTTACATAAATTTGTAATTTAGTGATACTGAATTATCTCAATATTAAAATATTGACTATTGGATGAATAATACAAGCTACTACATACAAAAAAAGAATCATTGACCTTGCCTTAGTGTATATATTGGCATTAACTCTCTTAGTATTGGAGACTTTTCGATTCTTCAAATACATTGATTTGGCGTTTTGATACACTTTTCACTTGGGAGAATGATGTATAGTTTTGTTTTTTGACTAGCCTGTATTTGTTCTTACACTGTACTTTTTATGATTATGGTAGTAACTTGTAAGGCAGGTCATTCATCAGATGAAGACTACTCGACCACTATTTTGAAAGCTGTAGTTTCCATTTAAAACAATTTTTAACTCATAAAAAAAAGATTGTAATGTGGTATTTACTTTTAAAATTTGATTTAATCCGATATGTGTGGAAGTTATAATTATTGGTTTTGACCACTTTGGCCACATTTGCTTTTGTATACGTAATGTGTACCAGAACTGCAAACAATTTGAAGGGTGGGGGAGGCAAAGAATGTCAGTTGAGGTACAGAGAAGGCATGATAAATACGCTGAAAGTGGAATGAATTTCATGCAAGACATTATTGCACAACATGATCATGAGATATGGTGTTGAGTGGTATATAGTTTTCAAACGCTTTTTGGTTAACTTTTTCTCAAACCCTAAATTTCTATCATCCACCTTTAATCACCTTATCTGAAAGATGCCTCTTGAAAATGCGAGGACCTTTCGCTCTGCTTTTTCTTCGAAAATATTTCATTCAATTGACCTCTCATGTGTTTCTTAGAAAGATGAGTAAGGTATGGGACCCGATCTGGACCAAGTTTTTTCTCTTCTATTGTTGATAAAATAAAGTCTGTTACGCCAAATTTTTTGTCTCCTCAATACAGCTAGCTAAATGTGATTGAAAAGAAATATATAATTGAGTGCATATATAAATATTATATATTTGGTGCACACTCTATATTTGAGCATTGTGTAATCTAGCGGGGTAGTTTAGATATTAATGACGTAAAAATTTAAGCATTTGCTACATACTCTATATTATAACTTGAGTATTTGACGTAAAAATTTGAGTTTTCAAAAAGCAATTTGATCTCTTAGTTTAGCTATCGGCTTTAAACAAAAGGAAAATAATAGGATTAAAAATGCTATCGAGGAGAAACTATTTGCAAAAATGCTATATTCTGAACTTTCGCTAAACTTCAGGTGTACAAGGTAGACAACATGAATACATATAATGGATAAAATGTCTACTGCTTGTCCATCATGCATACATCATCTGTAAATTTGTTTCATTTAACAATATGATTAATTTTTAGGTGGACAACAGGTGTACATCCAATCTATCCATAATGTGTTCATCATCTAAAAATTTGTTTCATTTAAGAACATAATTTTCTTTATTTTTAGGTAGACAAGAAGTGTACATATGGTGGACCAAAAAAATCAACCATTCTCGACCCAAAAACCTTCACTTTAGGTATTAATATGATAATTTTGCAAATTTTTGGTACTAAACGTTAAATTAGTTTCTACATCAGATATGTCCTCCACCATGGTGTGCAACTAGGGTACCCTAGCCGCCGCTGCACAAGCCCAGCAATTGTCGTTGTCGTCGCTAGAGAATCGAAAATGTCCTTCTCCTTCGCCACTGCCAGCCCTAGTGATTGTCATCATTTTTGCTAGGAATCATTATTGTCGTTCATGACAAAGAGAGATAGAGAGAAACACACAAAGAGAGAGAGAGAGAGAGAGAGAGAGGGATGAGGAGAGTAGGGAAACAGAGAAGAAGATAGCGGAGCTTGCGACAACGTGAATGGCGATAGCAACGAATGGTGAAGAGTGAGGATATAGGGAATAGAATAGACAAAGAAAGAGAGAGAGGTAGAGAGAAGACAAAAGATATGTATAGAGAGAGAGAGAAGGGGTCAAAAATTTTGAAGAAAGAGAAAGACAGAGTTGCAAGGAGAATAAACTAAATAAGTTGACATTTGCACAAATAGTTTTCCGAATCTTGCATTCTAAAAAATAAAATTAAAAGATTGGTAGAATTATAAACTTAGAGAGTTTACCTGGTATACTGTCTCATTTTCCCAAACTCCACCTAACATGATTGAATCATAACTCTCATTTTATGATCCACAGATAGTGCCGGTGCGGGCCTCTTAGACGATGCCTAGTGCCTGCAACTGCAAGAATATTAAAAAGACGAGGGAAGTTAATTAATGCCTTTCTTTGACGACGATAACTTTGATTAAGTTGTGCATTATAGAAATTGTGGATTGGAATCTATTTCATGCATGTGACTTTTCTATTTCAAAATTGTAAATATATAAAAAAAACTATTTCTTACCTAGCTAGGTATCTTTATATTCTGAAAAAAAGAAAAAAATAATTGAGTTAATTTGAAACATTATTGCATGTTAAAACTAAATTGTTCTCCGAAAAATTGAAAGAATATTTTTTTCTTATTCATCTTTTAATAGGAGGGTCCGCCTATGACGGATCTAAGGGTTAACACAATATAGTTGAGATAAGAGTTTTTAAGTCTCCATTCAATTTAAGTGAGATAACTTTTACTTCACTAAAAAACTCTTATTCCAGTATTCTTCAGTAAAAAAATGATACAGGATCGAACATACGTTCATGAATAAAAGTGTGAGAAAAAAAGTGTGAACTTTTTCTGCTTAGATTCAAATTTTCACTGGATTTAAATTGTGGAATAGTCTCAGGACATTTTCAACTTTCTTGTTCGCTGGGTGCTTGCAGCCCAGCTTGTATACGAGATCCTGAGTATTTTTTATTTTGTTGAGCTACAAAAGGCAACTGAATCTTGTTTGGTGTTCTTTATTGCATTAATTATATACATATACGTTACATTAAATCTAATTCTGGAGACAATTTTACCGACTGTCACCAAACTTTTAGGAGATATTAGTCAGGTCACTTAAGTCCTGTTTGTTATCATACAGTCATCCAACTTTAATTTTTTTTTTACTGAAGATTACAATGATCATTTTCTTCAAATTTCGGCCCAAAAAGGCAATGTCGCATGCCACATCATAAAAAGTGACATGTGAACCAAACCCAACCCGAACCAATTTAATCGACTGACTCGAACCGAAAACATAAACTGACCGACCCAAACCACATGCCTCACCTGACGCGAACCCAATTAAAAATCAAAACCACGTCTTGAATCTCCTTTCTTTCTCCTTTCTCCTTTCTTCTTTCTCTTCTCTCTCTCTTTTGCATTTCTTCTTAGAGTCTCTCCCCCTCTTTCGCGTTTCTTCTCTTCAACTCTCCCTCTCACCGTTTCGACTCACTCCACCTCGAGGATACTCTCTTGATCTTTCTCTCTCTTTCTCTTTCAGCGTCGACAGTGAATCAATGACCCACCCTATAACACCTCGCCTGATTTTGATTAGATCTTCTCTAGTGCCTTGTTCCATTTTTGGTTAGGTTCTCGATTTTCGTGGTGACGAGTTTGGTGTTTGAATCCAAACCAAATGAGTGATTTAAGTTGATATTTCACTTGAGTTTGATTTAAATCAGCTTCGGGAGTGATGGAACATATGTACCTAGGTTGAAAATACATCAAAAGTGTAATTTGGTGAATCTTGAGGGACTAGGTTGTAATTTTATGAAAAGTTTGATTATCGAAGAGGAGGTTATATATTCGTCCGTAATAGAATTTCCGACGTCGTTGGTGGCTTGGAATTTGTATTTGCATTCCGTGCGTATTCTGTATTGCCATAGTACCGTATTTGACTCCGCTATGTTTTGTTTGCATTAACTCCATTTGGTATCCGAGATAACTAGCCATCCACTAGTAATGAACGACTAGATTTATTGTCTCGACATCCATATGATTTGAATGTCATACTAGACACATGGGCTGTGTTTTTTGAATTCATATGGTTTTTGTTGTGCTCTTAGTTTGACATGTAATTTGGACTAATTAAATGATTGATAAATCCTAAAATATGTTATGTGAAATATGAAATAAGAATATGTACTTAGTATGCTAAGATATGTTTAGTAGTATCTATAGTAATTATCTGTTTAATTAAAATATATTTATTTAATGATTCTGATTTTGGGACACCAAGCTGCTGGGTAGTTGTAGTGATTATGATTCTTATCAATATTTATTATTTGTCTGTTTTGTATGTCTGTTATCTGTATAATCTGTTTTCACTCAAAACACCCTAGCTACAGGGAAACATAGCTTTTGGTATACCATTGTTCAATCAAGGCCTAATTAACAGGGTTGGTGCTAACACTGTGTGTGCGGCTAGACACACGGATCAGGTAGCAGTATTCTACATATCTGATTCTGTTATCTCGTTTGATTTTCTAATAATGTTTTGTTATTATGAGATATGATGAATTATTGAAATTGTGAGTTTGTGTGATTGATCATACCTCTATAGTATATTGTACTGCCATCTAGCTGAGTGTATCTTGCTGGAGTCCGTGGAATACAATGTTCATAGATATGCTCATATTGTTCAGTTTTGTTATGGTTCAAATTTGAGACTCTTGGGGTGTTGGGTACTATTTTAGCCCCTAAGATTGTCAGATATTTGGCCCTTTTGAGTTGGGTACTATTTAGGCTCTTAAGGTTACTAGTTCAATTTTGATTTGAAGCCAGTTGTGGGGCTATTTATTATCTCAACATCCACGTAGTTGTGAGAGCAGTTTCAATATAATATGGGTGTATGGTCCATGATACCAGAATTTGTTTTTGAGCCTTTGTATATGCATCACTTGAAAGTGTTATCTGTATTGCATGATGTTATCAACCTAGAGGTTAATGGTTAGCTTGGATATACATTTTTTTTCTTAATTATTATGCTTATTTGTTCGTATTTTGTTTGCTTTCTATATGAAACGTTTCAAGAAAACTTTTTCTATCTGATATATACATATGTATGCATGTATATTGGTATTATATAAGCATATAAGTGTATGTAGGATTTTCAAAAAATATTTTCAAGATGATTTAGGTGAGGAATTGGAGTCGCTCTAGTGTGTTGTCCCTCACTGAGTATTCTCACCTCTTTTCGTGGCTTATTATTTAATGTTATTTTGGTGTTAGTTTTCATTCAAAATTCAATATTCGGTGAGGCATTTAGATCAGCAGTGAGTGCCCTTTTGGTCGAGCTCTACCATGTCTATTTCAGTAGATGCTCCATACCTAGTGTAATATCCCGTCGGATCCTAATCGGTAACAATGTATTTTTTCGATCCGTTCCGCTTTGATCTTGGTTGTTTGGAGTTTTGAGTGGGTGATCAACGATTTTCATCAAGGTTACTTAAGTTATCAAGTAGGTGCAACTCGAGTAAGATGAACCATGGATAACTCGAGTAAGCTTTTCGTGTAACTCAAGTAAAACATGAGTCGACTAACTCGAGTTAGATGTTTGGTAACTCGAGTTAGGCGTGTAACCACAAATGGTGCATCTCGACTTCTCTTCGTCTTTATAACACCCGACTGGCCCTCATTCCTCATTCACTCCTCATAACTCGTCAAGTTTGAGCTCTCAACTACCATCATTGTTTCTCTTTGGAGTCTTAGCATATATTGAGGTAAGATTGACTCTTCATTACTCCTATTTCATCATTGTTCATGCATCACGGTTGCATTCTTTGTTTTGGGCCAAATTTCTTTATGGGTTTGGATTTTGAGTAAGTTAGTGTGGTGATAAGTGGTTAGAGATGTTTAATCATCTTATTTGGAAGCTAGAAACTCCTGGGATAAACTTTGAATCACGAGATTTGAGGTAGTTCTTGCATGAACTAGGGTTTGAAAGGAAATTGGTGATTCTGTGATGATTTTGAGTTCCTTTGGTGTTTTTGAGCTTGGATTCATGTTCAGTGGGTTGATTAGACACAATGTGGGTGTTTGGTACTGATTTTTATTGGTTAAATCAAAGTAGATTGAAGTTGGAAAAATTCTGGTAAGTGTCTAACTCGAGTAAGCCATTCAGCTAACTCGAGTACGTCACATGGTGTATAACTCAAGTTAGCCCTTGTTCTAACTCAAGTAAGTGAAGGGTTGTATAACTCGTGTTAGCTGAAGATGTAACTCTAGTTAGCCATGGGTCTAAGAGACCAAAATGTGTAATTTTTGACACTTTGCAATTTCTAAGAGTTTGGGAACTCTTTTGAGGATAATTCCGGAAGTTTTGGGGATTGATATGTAATTTTTTGAAGTTCGATGACCAAAGTGAAGGGTTGTATTTGCATGCATTTCGGTGCAGCTACAGTACCGTACTAACATTCCATTGATTGTTTCTGATACATGCATTGTTCTTGTTTATTGTTACAGCTTTGTGTTCCTGTCAGCGCGATCAACAGTCGGCTAGTGGTGCCTGACCAATTACTAGGACATCTAGGTGAGTGGATGACAGTTTTAGACACATAGGCTTGGTCTTCCAGCTATATATACTGTTTTTGATGTGTTCAGATTATATTTCTGAAATTGGACTAATCTAATGATTGGTTAATTTAATAACTTGATTATGTGTAATAATCAACTTACCGTTTTTGAATTGATATATATTTATTATATATCCCTTACTGTTTTTTATATGCTTTTACTGCAAGATGAATTATTTTGATTTTAAGTTACATATATACTTGATACGTGACACCAGTGCTACGTGGGATAAACGTAACATTTGGTATGTCAATGCGCATTTATAGCCCAGTTACCAGGGTTAGTGGTAACCGTGTATCCAACCAGATACACGTACTTATCAATTGGTGGCAGAGTCCACGATCATCACTGTTACTGTTATTGTTATTGATATAGTTCCCTATCACCAGTATTATGCTATTGTTACTAATAATATTGTAAAAGTTTTTGTGCATGATATTTGCTTTGACTGCGAACGTTTGAGAAATAGTTTTTGAAGCTATTACTTATATACCGTGTATATAATTATTTATATAATTATATCTATATATACATATTCATGTGGTGTTTTCCAACTGTTTTCAAAACAGTCCTTTTGAGGCACGTATGAGGCATTTTGGAGTGTTTTCTCTCACTAGATTTGACCCCCATTTGTTCTATGTCTATGTTTATTCCCATCTTTCAGGTAGACATTTTTTTGGCTACGACAACTACACCGTATCTTGGACGCCTGTGAGGTGTCTCTTGGTTAGTGTCACCCTTTTGTTCAGACTCTACTATTTCTAGTATAGAGTTCCACACTGTGATGCTATTGGGTTACCGGGTTGTCTTTTTGTATTTTGATACATTTTTTTTCTTCTGATTCCAGTTACTGATATTATTTGATATATTTATCTATATATCTTTGATTTATATAAACCCATTTTATATTGGCTATGTTTTTAATTATTAAATGTTTTAATAATTCGTTAATTCGGGTAGAGTTTCTGATCTTTGAGGCTTGTGCGAGAAGGGTCGGACACTCATAGACGGTTTACCTCGTATGCCGATCATGGTCCGGGAACGGGTCATGACAAAGGTGGTATCAAAGCATTTAGTTTTTTGTAAGTATTTGGTCGGTGTGGAACGTAGGTATTTTTTATCGAGTCAAGCTTGAATTGCATCTTTAAACCCTTTGATCTTTGGTTTGGTACTGCGACGATTGATTGCATTTGACATTGCATACATGGCTTTTGTTATTGAAGATAGAGATGGATCGATGCCATGGTAGAGGTCGTGGGAGGCCTAGACGTGTTCCGGTGGAGGCCATTGCTCAGTTTGTGGCTGATCAGCATGATGCTCGCAATGCGTCCGAGGTTGCTGCCCTATCACCTTAGGCCCAACAGATGTCTCAGTTAGAGATTATGATGCATTTCACTTATGCTGTTGAGAGCATTGAGATGCTTCTTACTGGTCAGGTAGTTAGAGGTTAGCCCGTTCCACTAGTTGTTACACTACTAACTCCACCACTGCAGCCAGAGGTGCCAGTTGCACCAGCGCCTGTTATAGCTCTAGCAGCACCACAATCAGAGGCTGAGTCTCGACTTGTCAAATTCTTGAAGCTTACTCTGCATAGGTTTAAGGGCAACTTATGAGATGATCCTTATCGCTTCACTTCTATGATTAAGCGATGTTTTGAGGCTATGAAGCTCACTGATGAGGTAGCGAGACTTAGGCTTCCATCATTCTTGTTGGACGACCGAGCTGCCCGGTGGTGGCAAGATAGGTGATCTCAGATGATTTTTATTTTGGATGAGTCCAAGAGTGAGCTCATGTTGTCTGTCATTCCCTAGAGTGAGAGGGATATGAAGGCAGATCATTTCAGTGAGTTTACCTAGGAGTCGGGTATGTCAGTGAGCGAGTATGAGGATAACTTCAGAGATTTGAGGAGGTATGCACCTGCTGAGGCTCGTGGTGAGGAGGCCTTAGCGAGGAAGTTCCTAAATGGATTGATACTCAAGCATCGCACAGTGGTAGCGACTCTGGGTCTGACTACAGTGTCACAAATTTTGAAGGTTGCCAGAGGCATGGAGTGTCAAGATAAGAGACAGCCGAGAGAGACCAATAGGGCGAAGACTGAGGGTACTGTCTGGAGGCCAGCAGGGTCGGGGTCAGAGTGCTCAGTCTGCTTAGGGTTCGTAGACATTCCTCTGAAGGACAGAGGCAAGGATAAAGCTCCTAGAGTGACAGTGTGGAGCAGCCAGCTGGCCGTGCAGGAGGCCAGAGTTATGAAGGTTCTTACTCACAGTGCGAGACATGTGGGAAGAGACATCCAAGAGCTTCCCACAAGGCAGTAGGTCTTTGCTTTCATTTTAGGCAGCCGAGACACAAAGTAGTTTACTGTCTCTTCAAACATGGTTTAGGATCACAAACGGTTCAGTCAGTAGTCGATGGTTCTGGTATTGCTAGTGCAGTAGCTGGCAGTGGTTCAGGTAGAGGTGCGACATGTTTTGGAGGTCGTGGCTAGGTTGGTCAGGGTAATGGCGTGGGAAAACTGGTCAGGGCAGTTCTACTTCAAGGGGATAGGCTCGAGTATACCATTTAACCCGTCAGGAGGCGTAGACCTCCAATATTGCAGTTACTAGTACGCTGTCCATTTTTGGTTCTTATGCATATGTCTTATTTGATTCAGGTGCATCACACTCATTCATCATGCCTTATTTTGTTGAGCATTCTGGGTTAGTGGTGTATCCATTAGTCAGGTTATTAGAGATTTTGTCACCTCTAGGTACCAAGATTGTAGTTGATTCCAAGGTACAGAATTGCGTGATTACCTTTGAAGGGCACGAGTTGACTGCTGATCTTACCATATTGGATATGGGAGAGTTCGATGTGATACTCGGTATGGATTGACTTTCGACTTGGCACGCTACCTTGGATTGCTTTGCCAAGAGGGTATATTTTTGACCACCTAGTCAGACAGAGTTTTGTTATCAGGGTGAACGAGACAGCGTGGTTCGAAGTTATGTATCCGTGGTTAGAGATGAGAAGATGATTAACTGAGGTTGTGAGGCATATTTGGCTTTTGTACTTGCTGAGCCGCAGAGTTTAGAGTTGAGACTGGATGAAGTGCCAGTAGTTCGAGAATTCTGCGATGTGTTTCCAAAGGAGTTGCCTGGACTTCTGCCAGAGCGCAAGATTGAGTTCACTATTGAGGTTTAACTTAGTACCTATCCTCTATTGATTCCTCCGTATCGGATGGAGCCAACAGAGATGAAGGAGTTGGAGACTCAGTTGAGAGAGTTGTTGGATAAGAGATTCGTTCGACCGAGTGTTTCACCTTGGGGCGCTCCGGTCTTGTTTGTAAAGAAGAAGGATGAAAGCCTTCGCTTGTGCATCGATTACTGACAGTTGAATAAGGTAATGGTGAAAAATCGATATCTGCTTCTGAGGATAGATGATATGTTTGACCAGTTGCAAGGTGCAAAATGGTTTTCTAAGATTGACTTGAGATCGGGATATCACCAGTTGAGGATTAGAGGTGAGGACATTCCAAAGACTGTATTTTGGACTAGATATGGTCATTATGAGTTTTTGGTGATGTCATTTGGATTGGTGAGATGCGGTGTAGATATCCGCACCTGTACGATTTCGTCGATTCTTAGGTCAGTATGTTTCAGATATGGTAATGTTTATGCATATGTTATGTTCTTATTGCGTCATGGTTAATGTTATGGCATCCTGGTTATCGTATCGTTATTATTGCATGTGGTGCATTTAGCTGAGTATCCGAGTAGTAGTTGAGCGTTGCTCACGCTCGAGTTATTGTAGCAGAGATTTTTGATTTGATCAGTTTTGGAGGCTTAGGTTGGGTTTTCATTCAGCCTATTTTATTTCGAAATTCGAGGATGAATTTCTTTTGAGGGGGAAGTACGTAATATCCCGTTGGATCCTGATCGGTAATAATGTAGTTTTCTTATCCATTCCGCTTTGATCTTGGTTGTTTGGAGTTTTGAGTGGGTGATCAACAGTTGTCATTGGGGTTACTCAAGTTAGCAAGTAGGTGCAACTCGAGTAAGATAAACCATGGATAACTCAAGTAAGCTTTTCGTGTAACTAGAGTAAGACACGGGTTGATTAACTCGAGTTAGATGTTTTGTAACTCGAGTTAGCTGTGTAAGCAGAAATTGTGCATCTCGACTTATCTTCGTCTTTATAACACTCAACTGCCCTTCATTCCTCATTTACTCCTCATAACTCGTCAAGTTTGAGCTCTCAACTACCATCATTGTTTCTCCTTGGAGTCTTAGCGTCTATTGAGGTAAGATTGACTCTCCATTACTCCTATTTCATCATTGTTCATGCATCAAGGTTGCATTCTTTGTTTTGGGCTGAATTTCTTTATAGGTTTGGATTTTGAGTAAGTTGGTGTGGTGATAAGTGGTTAGAGATGTTTAATCATCTTAGTTGGAGGCTAGAAACTCTTGGGATAAACTTTGAATCACGAGATTTGAGGTAGTTCTTGCATGAACTAGGGTTTGAAAGGAAATTGGTGATTCTGTGATGATTCTGAGTTCCCTTGGTATTTTTGAGCTTGAATTCGTGTTCAGTGGGTTGATTAGACACAATGTGCGTGTTTGGTACTGATTTTTATGGTTAAATTAGAGTAGATCGAAGTTGGAAAAATTCTGGGAAGTGTCTAACTCGAGTAAGCCACTCGGCTAACTCGAGTAAGTCACATGGTGTATAACTCAATTTAGCCCTTGTTCTAACTCGAGTAAGTGAAGGGTTGTATAACTCGAGTTAGCTGAAGATGCAACTCGAGTTAGTCATGGGTCTAAAGGATCAAAATGTTTAATTTTGACACTTTGCAATTTCTAAGAGTTTGGGAACTCTTTTGAGGATTCTAACTATTGGAAAAACCAAGTGGGATAATTTCGGACATTTTGGGGATGCAATTTTTCGAAGTTCGGGGACCAAAGTGTAATTTTACATCTTGGTCGGGTTTTCAATAATATTTGTTTCTCATCGTTTGAAGATAAGTTTCGGATGTCATTTGAGCATTTAAGTTACATTTGTATTTGCAATCATTTCGGTGCAACCACAGTAACATTCCATTGATTGTTTCTGATACATGCATTGTTATTAGTTATTGTTACAGCTTCGTGTTTCTGTCAGCGTGATCAGCCGCCAGCTATTGGTGCCTGACCGATTGCTTGGACATCTAGGTGAGTGGATGACAACTTCAGATACATAGGCTGTGTTTCCCATCTATATATACTGTTTTTGATGTGTTCAGATTATATTTTCTAAAATTGGACTAATATAAGGATTGATTATTTTAATAACTTGATTATGTGTAAAAATCAGCTTATCGTTTTTGAATTGACATATATTTATTATATATCACTTACTGTTTTTTGATATGCTTTTACTGCATGATGAATTGTTTTGATTTTAAATTACATATATACTTGATGCGAGACACCTGTACTACGTGGGATAAATGTAACCTTTGGTATGCTAATGCGCATTTATAGCCCAGTTACCAGGGTTGGTGGTAACCGTGTATCCAGCCAGATACACGTACTTATGAACTGGTGGCAGAGTCCATGATCATCATTGTTACTGTTATTATTATTGATATAGTTCCCTATCACCAGTATTATGTTATTGTTACCGACAATATTGTAAAAGTTTTTGTGCTTGATGTTTGCTTTGACTGCGAACGTTTGAGAAATGGTTTTCAAAGCTATTGCTTATATAGCGTGTATATAATTATTTATATAATTATATCTATCTATACTTGTATGTGGTGTTTTCCAACTGTTTTCAAAACAGTATTTGTGAGGCACATATGAGGCGTTTTGAAGTGTTTTTGCTCACTGGGTTTGACCTCGTTTGTTCTCTCTCTATATTTATTCCAATATTTCAGGTAGACAGTTTTTGGCTACGACAACTATACCACATCTTGGACACCCGTGAGGCGTATCTTGGTTAGTGTCGCCCTTTTTTTCAGGCTCTACTGTTTTTGGTATGGAGTTCCACACCGGGATGTTGTTGGGTTACTGTGTTGTATTTTTGTATTTTGATACATTTTTACTAATTCAGTTACTGATATTATTTTGATATATTTATCTATATATCTTTGATTTATATAAACCCATTTTATATTGCCTATGTTTTTAATTATTAAATGTTTTAATAATTTGTTAAGTTGGGTAGAGTTTCTGATATTTGAGTTTTGTGCGAGATGGATAGGGCTCTCATAGACGGTCCGCCTCGTACGCCAGTCATGTTCCGGGAGCGGGTTGTGACACCTAGATACTAATGGTTTTGGTAGTGTATGATATTTTGGCTAACTGAATTTATTTATAAATATTGCTTTTGAATTTTGCATTTTTAAATGAAATTTGGATTTATATTCATTTATGTTTTTGGCATAAATGGTTTAATAATTTAATCAGTATAAGAATTTGGATAGACGTTCTGATTATCCGATGCTTGTGTGAGATGTGATGGGCATTTGGTTCAGTTTGCCTCGTTACACACCCATTGTTCAAATCGATGGTGAAAGTTGAAAGTAAGACAAACCCACCCACTCTTCAAATTAATTGTGAAAGTGGTAAGAAAGATTAATTTCCGTGTTTTGGGTAAAATTTAGCTATTCAATTTTGTGTCTGTGTTGTTTTGGTGTCATTGGAAACCGTTGAAATATTGGGTAAAGTTTGAAATATGAAAATTTAGCTATTCAATTTGGGTAATTTTGGTGTTTTTGAGGCCATTGTTTGGTGTTTGAAATATTGGGAATCAGTTTGGTGTTAGAAAAAGACACAGGTCAGAAGGGAAATTATGTCAAATGTGTTGTTTCATTGAAATACTAGGTCGTTGCTTGGTGTTTGAAATTAGGTTACGTATTATGTGTTAGTGATATACTCTAGCCCAATCGTATGAACATTGTCATTTATATTTCTCAATTAATATATGAGGCAATATGAGGCATTTCAATTTATTATCTTGTTATTCATTATAATGTTATAACTTGATAAAACAAATATCCATGAATAGTTAATTATGTCTTATGTCATCAAGTGTGTGACTTGATAGTAAAATCTTAAGGTGAAAGAACACTATTCTAAATTGTCTCTAGTCATTTATTATAATAGGAATGATAATGAAGTAAGACTAGTATGTATTTTGAGGGATGATAATGTTTTACTGATCATGGACATGAGATGTCACTCAAAACATGAATACATGTTGGGAACATGATATTGGAATGACCAGCTATGAGAAATACAATATGGACTAGGTCATCAATACTTCTCATTACAATAGTGATATTTGAGTCATTCGACCTGAATTCAGTATAAATTCCTACTTGAGGAACTCCATATTTTGATATAGTTCAACATAATCATTAACAGGGTGGTAATACAAACTATTTTGGGCATGTTGTAAATCATGTAGAGGAATGTGAGTGATAGTGAATGAATTTGTCCCACTCTTATTTGAGTGAGATATCTCTTGGGCACTTGACAAGTAGGACTGATGAAATGCATGGCCGTGCTCGAATGAGATTGATAGGCATGATCAATATCATTTGTTTGGTCAGTCTACTTGGGTATCAAGAAATGTTTGATTAACCTTTATAAAAATGACGTGATCCACGCTTTATGCTTAATCAAGATATTGCGTGACAAAATGATTAAATATCGTACTGTACTTTAGGTTTTGTCGAGTCATCAAATTCACTCAAGTTGGGTAGTCATAATATCTTGCTAGAGTCCGATTATGACTTGTGGGCCTAAATGGTAATTTAGACCGACTGCCAATATTGAGCGGACCTACATGGTCACACACTAGAATGAATTGTGCTATTTATCTTGCCATCTTTTTATGTGAAATAATTTATTTTTAAAATAGTTTTAAAACAAATTAAAATTCATTTGACTTAGTCACAATAGTTTGTTTGACTTAGTCAACAAACAAGGGTAAAAAAGAATTCTGGTAGGACCAGAATCAGATTTCCTAGTAAGACTAGGGTTTATTAAGGTCTATAAGTAGGCTTTTATAAAACCCTAGCTGTTTCTACACACTATTTTTTGGCCGTCCTCTTCACTGAAACAAGAGAGAAAATCGCAAGGTATTGTTTTTTAGAGTGTCCTAAAAAATTAGATGCTATTACACTTCAACAGTTCGATTCGCGTGGATACCGGTAGAGGACATTTGCATTCCGTAACGTCTAAGACTCAAAACCAACAACACTTTCCGTTCTTGTTTCGGAACATCAAGGTAAATAAATGTTCCCTAATCGGTTTTATCAATTTGCATGGATCCTTGGTGGAATTTTGATGACAAAAGTTTTAATTTCCGCTGCGTATATGTGTCATGAATTCCAACATTATGTTTTTTCGTTGGTTAGGTAATTTTCAATACATGTGCTATGATATTGTGAATCTTACTTGAAGGCTTGTTGATTAGGTTATGTTTATAACATATTTATGCATGGAAGAAAATGGAAATTTACAAATTGAAAACATATTTATTTATGTTTTTAACAGAATTATGTTTCTTATTTCTTGAGATAATGGAAGGTTTTGAAAGTCTACAATGGCTTCGTATTCTGAAAGCTCAAGTCAAGAACCAGTGTTGTTCATCCTCTGAATGAAAGTGAAGGAAGACCAAGATTCTTTTGTGGTTATTACGTAAAGGGCTTCACTTCTTCGACTTCAACCAATCTTGGAAAGAGGTTCTTGAGTTGTTGATATTTTGTAAGTGATGATCTAGCGAATTATAATGTAATCATTTAACTTGTTAATTCACTTGAAATACTCATACATATGCTTTTTGCTGTAGCATTAGAGGAGTGGTGTAGGTCGAGAAGTGATGGTTGATAATGATTTTAATAGGAATAATGGGCAGCAACAAATGGGTTTTTTACATTATAAAGATCGGATTATGTAATGGAGAGAGCATGTGGAGCAGTGGGAAGAGAAATCAGTATGAACATTGGTACTAATAACCAATTGCAGTGGTTTGGCTTAGGAACAATGGTCAGCTAAAGTCACCTGGTTGGTCCGCTGAAGTCGCTAGGTGCATATTAAACAGTAAAAAGTACACAAAGAGAGGCTAACCTCTCTAAGTTTGGGCATCTAGCAACGTCAATTACTTACACCGTAATAAGTTGAGTATTTGAAACAGTCTCATCCACAAATTGGTAGGCATTGCAGCTCCTGCAACTTTTTACACGAATTGAGTATTTTTTTTTAAATATTTTGAAAATTTACAGAAATTTTTCAAGGGAAGCAAACTTGGCGGCTCCAAATTGAATGGATCCTACAATTGAAAACAGTAGACAGTCATCAATGTACATTTAAGAAATTGTAATAATGAAAATGGTTAGTGCATAGGCCAATTAGGTTACGAGTAGTAGTTGATCCAAATATTCTGATGCAGTAATAATAGGACCGCTTCCACTTCTAGTTGCCAATGGCAGCACTGCAAATTGAGCCTTTCTGGTGAAGAAAATATTTTGTGCGCGCATATAAACTTTTGCTCGTGTCACGACCCATTCTCGGGGCCGCGACCGGCGTACGAAATGAACCGTCTGTGGGAGCCCGGCTCATCCCGCACAAGCCTCAAAGTACAGAACTTATACCCAAACCTCATATTTAAAAAAATATGAACAACAAATAAAAATATAATCTTTGTTTATT
>CAODLS010444453.1:0-12456 GCA_948243855.1 Flueggea neowawraea | reverse complement strand
CACACGTACGTCAATCGTTGAAAACACGTATTCTGCAAAAACAGTGCCTAACGTACGTTAGCGTAAAGCTTACGTAAGTTAGAGTTCCTTTACGTGCGCTATCCTTGTTCCTAAGTGTGTTGGCTTCCATAACGTGCGTTATCCTTGTAGCTACGTGCGTTATAAGCCTTGTTTCTCTTTTCTTGACTTTTCTTGTTACAGAACTCATCCCAGATCATTTCTAACACTTAACAACATCCAACCTAACATGATTACATCATTCACCATCCATTGGTATTCCTAAAAGTCCTCCATAACATATTCGAAAACTATAGGGATCAAAATTGGAAAGTACGGGATATTACATAAGATATAGCTACTCGGAAGTGACAAAAATTCGAAGGATTTCTAGCTACTACCTCATTAACCACACATGCCAACAGAAGGTGATGTATCATAGAACGAACAACACCAGATTCAGATTCAAACAATATGTATTTAGAGACATATAAGAGTTCAAAGTAGCATATGCAAAGACATACAGAAATTCACCGAAGTTCAAAGGTTATGCCAACGCGTACAAAAATACATAAGGGTTCAAAAGGATTCATACAGAGAATTACAAAAGTACACTGAAGTTTCAAAAGTGTACATTCAGAAATATGCAAAAGTTTTATGAATAGAAGGTGTTACATTTGAGATATACTTCCTCCAACTATGCTACCATAGCCAAAAGGAACGGGACCACTCCTGGTCACCTATCCTCAAAGGATCCTGAGGCACTAGGCTATCCTGTCTGGGACTCGATAGCAAGTCGCTGAAGACATTCAACTATCATGTGGCCTGATTGCTTGCAGAAATAACTGTTATGCTTTTTCTTACCGCACTGCACGAAATGTTTCCTCTCACACCTACTACACCAAGGAATGAAGCTCCTACTCGTGCCTCGAACACTCAGGTTTCTACTCTGACATCGACTCTGATGGCTTATCACTATTCCTCCAGTTCTACTCTTTTTAAGAGTTTCTTCTGGGTGTCTCTCATCAACATACTTAATGGCTCTCGTAGCCTCAGCAATCTTTTCCACTGTCTCCAATCCAAGAGCTGCTATCAGCCTAGCATACCCTGGTAACAAACCCTTCTGAAATTGACTCGCCAATGCTGTCTCAATACGACACTTCTCTGGCACATACCTACTGAGATCTCTGAATTTCTCTTCATACTCAGACACAGACATCCCATGCTCCTGATGAAAATCATTGAACTCATCCGCTTTCTTATCCCTGATACTTCGGGGAAGAACATAAAGTACAAGTTCATTTTTGAATTCTGCCCAGGTGATGTCACCTCGCTTCTTAAAACCTTGCCACCACACCGCTGCACGACCATTCAAAAGGAATGCTGCATATCTGATCCTTTCGGCGTCGTTGGTGTAGTTTAAAGCTTTGAAACAATTTTCAAATTTAAAGATAAAATCTTGTGGGTCTTCACCCATCGTACCTTAAAATTTCGGCGGTTCGAGCTTCAAAAAGCTTATCAGACGGGTATCGAAATCAAACTCTGGCACCACAGGTGCAACTATTGGAGTAACTACTGCTGGTTGAACTCTGGCTGGCTGTTCAGGAACAAAGCGTTCGAAACGATCAAAGAATCGATCAAAACGATCAAAAAGATCAGGTGGTGCCACAAATGGTGGTTGAGGCTGAGGTACTCGTGCTGCGACCTCTGGCACACTACAAAATCATGCTGACTAGCTGCTAACTGACTGGCAGTCTCGGCAGACCGACGCCTAGCGACCTCACTAGGTCTTCTACTACGTCGAAACATCACTACAGATATCAGAGAAATGGAACACATATGCATATGTCAGAATGCAAACTATTGTCACGGTACCAACGAAATACTCCGAAAAGTATACATAACAAATACTCAAAGAGATAGAAAGAGGCAAATTAGGCTGACTCACTCAAAAATACCTAAGCTCCACAACTGCCCAGACTCACGAAACCATGCTCTGATACCACCTTTGACACGACCCATTTCTGGGACCTCGACCGCCGTACGAGGCGAACCGTCTATGGAAGCCCGACCCATCTCGCACAAGCCTCAGAGAACAGAAACCACCCAAATTCATATTATTAATCGGCTTAATTACCGTATTAAACAATTTAGCAAGGATACGTTTTTCAAAAATAATATTCTCAAATATAATTAAAATATATTCGTAATAACAAAATACTAAATAAATAGTTTAAGTAAAACCGCTAAACATTTGTTTAACAAACGCAAGTCCATAACCCACTATCCAGTGTGGAATAACACAATTTGGCCCGAACAATAGGGCACTCACTGAGCCCGGAAGAACCAAACGCCTGCTGTTAACTACCTGAAAAGTGAAGTAGAACAAAGACAAGAAAAATAAAAGGGTAAGATTTCCTAGTGAGCGGATAACACAAAAGAGCGGCACAAGTTCCTCAAAAGGGTTTTGAAAACATTTTCGAAAACTACCACATGCATGTATATATCCAAATAATATCGTATATATATACACTTATATATATAAATAGATTTTTCAAAAAATCCACTTGCAATCATTTCGCATACAGAGCATACAACAAACAATTACTAAAATTTATTAGATGAAGAAATTAAATAACATATTTAATTTCTCAAATCCAAAACAGCCAAAGTGTTTTCTTTCAAATATTTTCCCAAAATATTTTAGAGAAAAATACCTAAATATTTTCAGAGATAAATATTCAAAATATTTCAAAGATAAATTCCAAATTTATTTTTAGAGTTAAATACCAATGTATTTCCAAAGTTAAATACCGAAGTATTTTCAGAATAAATACCAAAAGATTTTGAGAGAGTAACTTCAAAAACATTTTTCAAACTGTTGTTCAAAACATTTTCATACTGGGACCAAAGTTCATATTCCTCGAGTTACTCAAACTCGGTATTAGCCACAAAGGCGAAGATTAGCCACATAAGGCACCATGGTATAATATAATATAATATAGCCACTAAGACCAGAATATAGCCACACAGACAAATGATACAACTCTGGTGTATCAAGACTACGTTATCACATAGTTGGATGTCCCAAAACAAAGTGTTTCACCAAAATATTTCAATATTTATTCAAAATATTCCAATGAATACCACATTGAACGAATATATCATTTTCCCAAAAATGATAAAAACCTTTCATATAAAATATTTATTACAAAAATATTTAATACTCAGAAACCATAATTATTTCAAATAAAATATATTCGCTCCAAAATATATTTTCAAAAGCCAAAACGTTCATTGCAGAGATCACAATAAATATTAAAAACTTAATATTTATTTTTTCGGAAACAAAATAATTTCCACAACCGGTTTCCACAACCAAAATTATCACATAAATCATATTTTTAGGATTCTCTATCTTTTATTAATTCTAATTTCATGCCAAGTTCAGCACAACAAAAATTATATATAGAGTTTAGAGGACACAACCTACGTGTCTAAAGTGTTACCACACTCACCTGGACGCCGACCAATAATCCAAAGTCTAACATGAATGTCCGAAAATTATTTCGGCCCAAAGTCTAACATGAAATAATTGGACATTCATGTCAGACATGGTACCGTGACTGTACTGAAATACGTGCAAATGCATATGCAACCCAAACACTCTAACAACTCCGAAAATTATTTCGGCCCAAAGTATAACATGAATGTCCAATTATTACACCCAGATGTAAAATTACAGATCAGTTCCCGAACTTTTCAAAATTACCATTTAGTTCCCAAAACGTCAAAAAATTATGACTTAATCTCCAAACATTTCAGAATTTCTAAATTAATTCTCTAGGTAATTTAAAATTATAATTTAATCCCTCAATTTTCTAAAATTACAACTTAACCATAAGTTCTTCAAAATTACAATTCTGCCATTATGCACAATATCAGATTCAGTCCCTAAATGCCAAATATCAAGTTCAGTCCTCAAAATGCTCAGAATTTGACAAACTTTGTTTTTAGTCCTTTCGTTACAAAAAAAAACCAAATGGTCCCTAATCCCGAACCAAGCATGACCCAATGTTTTCAACCATACCATTCAACTTAAAATCACCTAAGGAGTCCAAATCTAACCTCGGTTCATCCAAAAACTGAGTCAAACATTCAAAACCAATTAGGACCGAATTACCCGTTTCATAAAAAGTCCTCCAATCTTCCATTTCTAACTTAGATTCATGTTCTTCCAACTCTTCCCATCAAAACCCCACAAAAATCCATCCGAAAACCATCAAAAATCACTCCAAAAATTCAAAATTTCCATTCGGTCGAACTGTCCTAAAAACGCAAGAAAATGACCAAACAAAATAGGAGAGAGAGATTACCTTCGGAGATTCATTCGGCCGACGAGGAAGAGAGAGATGAGAGACCGAGAGTCAGATCGTGAGAGAGAGAGAGAGAGAGAGAGAGAGTCGGTTGTGAGGAAGAAGAAAAGAAAAAAAAACGAAGAAGAGAAGGAAGAAAAGATTTGGCTGTTGTGTTTAAAAGATTTAGCAAAGTTACAATTTTTTTCTTATTTAATCTTTTCTTTCAATTAATTCATTAATTACCAATACAATTAGTCAAAGAACATAAATGTAAAGTGATATAGAATTAAATGAATTTACCTATTAAAACTATAATTTCTTAATTCCCATAGAAAGTAGTTAGTGCCTACCAAATTGGTACGGAAGGAACTCTCAAAACTAGTTTTCACCTCTATTTTTCTTTCATCATAAGATATACCAATTCTACCGATTAGCCATGTAGTTTTGCCATCTTCTACTTCGTCTAGAATAAACAAACATCCAGCATATTTTGTTCTTATTTAATTCTCTATTCTGTACAGGGTTTGTGGATTGGAATGTTAAGTGGAGTGGCAATGCAAACACAAACACTTTCGTACATTGTATGGAAAACTGATTGGGATGAACAGGTTTGTATATTTCAATCGCATATATAATATTATAAGCTATATATCAATAGCTCAACAATATTTAATTTCTAAACTATTTTGTTTATTTCATTTTGGCCCAATCTTTTAATAATAGCTTCAAAATTCTAAGGGGCAATTACTATTTCGTCCCTGTGTTATAGTCAAATTAGTTATTACACCACTGTATTTTGAAAAATGCTCTTATTGCATCGTTACTCTTACGTTCCGTCAGCCAGAACTTAGACAGAACTAACAATACAAAAGAGAGTAGCTTAATAAAGATTGTCCCTTCAGTTCTGGCTGAATTCTGGCTGACAGAACGTAAGAGCAGGAATGCAATATGAACCTTTTTAAAACATAGTGACGTAATCACTAATTTGACTATAACACAGGGACGAAATAGTAATTCCTCCAAATTCTAAACTTTGAACATTTTGTTATTCCTAACACAATCGTATTTTCAATTAAATATTAACTTGAACTTAATAACATATACATGTTGCTAACATGATATTTAAGCCAATGTTCGATGTATTTATCCTAAGAAAAATCAAAACTTGTTGTTAATTCAACATCATTAATTTTTAAAACAACAGTTATCTGGTGTTAACAAATGATATAATGTCGAAAGTTTATGAATTTTATAGCTATTCTAAAAAATTGGACCAAAAATAACAAAATTGAATAATTTATGAATTTAAGTATTATTATGCCTATTATAACATCAATTTTACCATCATATAGGTAAAAAAATGCATCTTAACGTCTCAATCGCTGGTTTTTTAATCCGTCAGAGCAATCTAGTAGGACCTTCAACAACGACAAAGTGGAGTTTGTGAATGGATGATCTAGGCAAGACACTGGAACAGATGGAATCGATCTTTGGTTGGGAATTGTAATCTGTAAAAAAGACCTTGGGAGTACTTTTGAAACGCAATAATATGCATGACCTAGAAGAAGCCCTTTGAACTTCCTCTAGGTTTTTGGTGGTTTTCTTGATAAATTAGCATTAGTGTTGTTTCTTTTTTCTTTGTATTTTCGGACTACTCGAAAGAACTTAACTGTAGTCCCTCATAGAAGCACCAAAAAATTATGTGCGTCAAGTCATTGATGATTGACCTGCTCTTAATCAGCTAGTATTTCATTTTCATATTTGTGAGCTTGCTTTCCCTGTTAGAAAATTAAAAAAAAAAAAGATTGTCGAAGTTTAAAAGAATGTCTGTTAACAAATTTTTAAAGATTTGAATCATTAAAAAGTTTCTCAATTTGTTAAATGAAGAAGCCCAGAACATTACACATATGAAACACAAAAGCAGTGGATTACATGGTTATTGCCAAGACCCACTAACTCAAAAACAAAAGAAACAAATACCACTGAATGTGAAACTGGAATTGCCAGGGCATAGATATCCTCTATTCTTCAATCAGTAGTATTGGAACATGCCATGTCTCAATTCTCAAAGGCCTTTGTGGTGCAATATTGAAATAACCAGTGCCATAGAGAGCGGCAAGAACCCAAAAAAATATCCAATCTCCTGCCGATTCCCAATAAAACCATGTCTCCTTGCTCTTCTCTTCTTTCTTCATTGTCTTTGGTTCTAATTCAAAGAGGAGTGGGTCTGTGTTGACGGATCATATTGTTTGAAAGAATTCGTTACAACCATGTCTTGAATCTGTCCTCTTTTTAAGTTTTGTCTTAATTTTGGATATAATTATTGACTTCTAATGTAATAAGTATAAATTTGATTATTGTCTTGTATTGGTTATAGGAAATTAAGAAAGTAGTGGGTTCTGCATAATGTTTAGCGGTGGTGGGTTGTGGTAATGATGGAGATTGTGGTGGCTAAGTTGGCTGGTTGGGTTGTAGGTGAGTGATGGTGATGATGGAGATTGTGGTGGGTGTAGGTTGGTTTGTTTCTTTGGAAAAAAACTGGGTTGGATTGGTTTCGATTAGTGGTTTATGAAGATTGTTGCTTTTTAGATGAGTTAGATTAAAAAATTGCTTATTAAGATTAAAATTTCGACGTAAGACTCTTCTTTTTACATGTCATAGCACATGTTTTTTATGCTACAAAATTACACCTGTCTCAAACCCTTTGTTCGTATAACTTATGCAACATTAGGAATTATTTGAACATTCCTAATGTTGAGAGTAATAATTTATGTAAAACTTTGTGTGTAAATTATGTATTATACCTAATTGAAATTTTTGTAAATTCCCATGATTACCGCTAAGCGTGATCCACGATGCATCGATATCTACTCATCAACCAATTTGCATGTGGCTAGCTAGGCTTAGAGATATGAATCGAAGAAAATAACGACAATATATTAAACTAACTTCAATAAAGTAAAAAGAAATTGAATCGGAAGAAATATTTAAGGAAAAAAAATTCAACAAAGTAACAAAGTCGATAGAATTTGGTGTTGCATACTGTCCTATTTTATATGAAAAAAAAACATGATATGTTATAAAAAATTAAATAAAAAGTGATACATGTATTTATAGAAAAGATACATGCGGAGCAATAACGAATTAGAACATACGAAGAACGAGGAGTGATATTTTACATTCAATAATCAGAAATAATGACTATACATTAATTACTCTAATTAGTCAAGTTGGTTATTTTCTCTTTCCAAAAGCAAGTGATTCGATTTTATTATCAGAATCAAATGACCAAAAATATCTTACTAAATATTAAACCCCAACTCTTAATTATTTTTCTAGTAACAATGTAAAATTACCATCCAATTCTTTCTTTTATAATTAAACTTTTTTTTCTTGAATCTCTTGGTTCATACCATGAGTCATGAGATGTGTTTCTAGTTAAAACATTCCCGCTAATCAAATTTTGCACTAATTAATTAAATTGACATTTCAATTGAAATGGGTAAATCTAAACGAGTTAATCATGTAAATTCAGTAAACTATATAAATGGAAATGAGATAAGGACCTGTATTTAATTCGTGCAGGCCGAATCGGACTTTTCGATTTAGTCAAGTTGCATGCCCGTCATAGTGAGTGTTAAAGGTATAAAATATCTCATATTAATTAAGAGAAAATGATCTTTTGGGGTTTATAGGTTAGAGACAATGCTCTCCCTCATAAAGTGCCTTTTAAAGTTGAGTTAGCTTCAATTAAGATGGTATCGTAGCCACTCCTAACGTGAGCCTCCTTTTCAAGTGTCAACTGGCTTTTTTGTCATACGTTCGGGCTCTTAAATTTATGTTCACCTGAAGAGCTTTCAATTTTGTTACACATCCAAAGGGTTTAAAATTTGTATTCACTCGATGAGCTTGAATTTATAATTTAGAGACAATCTTCTCTCCATAAGGTACCTTTGATAAACCAGTTAGGTCTTAATAAGAGTGTGGATCGATTCGTGACACAAACAAAGGCTTACATGTTACGTGAAAACTAACCATCAACTATTACTCCATTCAACAAACAAATCTTTCAGTCTCACTGTACATAAACAGAAAATGAAAATTGACATATTAGACCCCTGAGGTTTCATTGTATTAGGGAGCAAAAATTTATAGTAATATAAAATAATATGTAATACCCCAATCTGATTTCGGTAAGGCTCTCTGTAGTCTTCTGTTTGGTTCCGTTTCGATCTTAATCGATATGGGTGTTGAGTTGAGGATTTATGTTTGTGAGAGGTGTTACTAGAGAAATCATTCGTGCGTTACTCGAGTAAGGTAAGGTGTGGATTACTCGAGTAAGCCATATGTGTTACTCGAGTAAGCTGTGTTCTTGGACGAACATGAAGAACACTTGGGAAAGGTGTTACTAGGGTAACATGATGTGTTACTCGAGTAAAAAGCTGGTCACTCGAGTGATGAAGGCTTGTCACTCGAGTGAAGGCACTGTTTTGGGCAGGAGTCTATAAATACCCCTACCCGACTCTTTCACTTCTCTCACTTCATTTTCGTCACTCTCTCACTCAAATCGGTGCGAAACGAGTCCTCATTGATTCCTGTTGTTCCCATTTCGTTCGTAGAGGTAAGATTACGTATCTAGTCTCTTTATTTCATCCATTTCATGTTTAAATATTCGGATTCATGCTTTAGGCCGAGTTTGCACTTGGGGTTTACATTTTTGGGATGATTCTGAGTAAATGGATGCTTAGGTTTGTTAGCTCTGAGTTGTTTGAGGTTAAGGGGACATGATTCAAGCCTTGAATCATCATTTTTGATGAGGCATTGATTGAGTTAGGGTTAGCTTCATTTTTGGTCGATCTAGGGTGACTCCGAGTTGTTTTGGTGGTTTTGACCCTAGATTTGTGTTCAGAGCTATATTTAGAGTCAATGTGGGTGTTTGGTATTGATTTTGGTCGGTTAAATTGTGTTGCATAATTTTTGGGTTTGTATGGGTTGTGTCTTACTCGAGTAAGAGCTTTGCGTACTCGAGTAAAAGGAGCTTCATCTCACTCGAGTGACCGGAGTGGCTTACTCGAGTGAGAGGTGAGATGTCTTACTCGAGTGACCATGTATGGCTTACTCGAGTAAGATGAAAGGTGTCTTACTCGAGTAAGCCAGTGTGTTACTCGAGTAAGATGGGGTCCTTTGAGACTCGTTTTGTAATTTTGTCGATTTCTGTGAGTTCGGTGATTCTTTTGGGGATTCTGACTACTTGAAAAGTTAGTTAGCTATCCTAATATAGTCAGAAGACTATTTTGTAATTTGTCAAATCTCGGGGACTAAAACATAATTTTGTATTGGTTGATAACCAATATGTAATTTTACGTAGATTCTGTATTTTGGATCCAGAATGGTAGATTATCATTCAATATGGATCATTTGGGATCTTTCGAGAGTCCGCATCTGCATCTGCACTTCATGCATATGGTATTGCCATAGTACCACATCTGAGTTTGCTTCTGATATATCTATCGATATATGTTTGTTTTGTTCAGCTTCCTGTTCGTGCCCGAGAGACCAGCCACTGACAAATGGGCCCTAACGGGTGTTTGCACTTGGACTTCCAGGTGAGTGAATAACAACTTTAGACATATAGGTTGTGTCTCAAACTGTATATGTTTTCTGTTGTATATAACACATATTTTGGAAAATGAATTAATATAAGGATTGGCTAATGATAAACTGATTATATATATTAATCAAGACTCTGCTTTGAAATTGATATATGTATATATATCTCTCATCTGATTTTGATGTTTCTATGCATACTCTGTTTTGATACTATATATTAGTATACTTTTGTTTTCTGATATGGGACACCTATTGTTATAGGGTAAAATGTGACATTTGATATACCAACGCTTTGATAAAACCCAACTATCAGGGTTGCTGATAGCCATGTGTCTTGATCTGGCACATTATTTGATATGGATTGTGGCAGAGTCCACATACTTTGTTATTAGTGCCACGTGCACGCCTTCTTCTTTAGTCACATACATTTGTATATGTATTTTGACTCTTAAAACAAAAATCATTTTATAAGCCTCTGAGTTTATGATTGCTTTGTATGTGAAACCTTTTACAAAAGGATTTTCTGAAAAACTATTACAAAAGGATTTTCTGAAAAGCTATTACATATGTATAACGTGTATATATATATATATATGTTGAACTATATATGCATGTGTAGTTTTAAACTGTTTTCAAAACAGTATTTGTGAGACACGTATGAGGCAATCTGGAGTGTTATTCCGCACTGGGCCCTGACCCCTTTTGTTTCTCTATTTACGTAATTCCTATTGAGCAAGTTTACAGACTTTTGGCTTCAATAACTGTCAGCATCCAGATTCCGGCGAACCATCTTTTGATTAGTGATGCCCTTTTGTCCGATCTCTTCTTTTGTTTTGTAGAGCTCAGAATCGCGATGTAGTTGGGTTACCGGGTTGCCACTTTGACTTTTGTTTTATGACTTCCGTTGTCTTCCGCATTATTACTTTATATATATATATATATACAAACCAGCCATAACTAAAAGACTGCAAAAAAGTGTACATAACAAAAGCATAGCCTAAAGACTACTAGGTACGTTTCAGAAACGTTTTCTCCGTGAATGTTTTTAGTTTCTCTTCTTTATATATATATATATATATATATATATATATATGCAAGCCTGAAAAGAAGTACATATTTGTAGTTAATGTCTATGCATCTATAGAACTAAGTCTCATATGCAATTTTTTCTTCTCTTCTTAGCTATACATTCATCTGCAACCATGACCATTTCTGTATAGCAACATCCATGGCAGCCGCTAGATGTATTGTTGAATACTTGACTCTCTCTTCCTTATTTTTTACTTACTTTTTTGCTCCATCGCTTCCGATTATGATTCAAATTCGTATTTTATGAACCCAAAATAATCCTAATATTATTCAAATTAATTCAATTATTTAATTTTAGATACTGCTATGCATCATGAAGCTATTACTATTTTCTTTATTCTTTTATTAATTTTCATTCTAATATTGTTCCTGATTCAACTATTTAATGTTAGACACAACTTAAGTATTATTAAGCTACTTATAAAAGAAAATATTGGTAATCTAGTAATATATATATTTTTATTTTTCTTATATGTAATAACATATATATAATGCATAATGCATGTGCCTTAATTAATGTGCCATTAATTTTGGGTTGAAATTATCTGAAAGGCCATGATTACCCTAAGTGTGATGCATCGAGATCGAATAAAATTGAGATTTGAATGCATGTGGCTAGCTAAGCTATTTTTAAATAGAGATTTTGAATCGAAGAAAATAATGACACTAAATTAAACTAATTTCAAAGTGGGTAGAATTTGGTGTTGCTATCATGCGAAGAACGAGAAGTACTTACACATTGCTCTGATATCACCCTTGTCACGACCCATTTTCGGGACCATGACCGACGTACGAGGTGAACCGTTTATGGGAGCCCGGCTCATCCCGCACAAGCCTCCATAGTACAAAACTTCTGCCCAAATATCATATTTAAAAAAATATAAAAAAAAAATAAAAATATAATCTTTGTTTATTAAAAAACAAAACATATATAATATTAAGTGCAAAAATTATTTCAAATTAAAACATCTGAAATGTCAGAAATATAAACACATCCCACAGGAACTCGGTGTGGAGCATCTAACAATTCATACAAATGGGCCCGGTTAAAAGTGCACTGACCGCAACATCAGAATCTCTCACTAGGCATCAAAAGCCAATGAACATAATCCCTAAGAGTCACCTGCAAGATGATAATAACAGGGATAAAACAAACAAGAAAAAGGGTCAAACCCTGTGAGTAAGGGACAACACTCCAGATCGCCTCATACATGCCTCACAAAGACTGGTTTGAAAACCATTTGAAAACTAACACATGCAGTATACGACATGTATACATACGTATACATTATATACATAGTATGGTTTCCTAAGAAAAAATTTCGAAAACGTTTGCAACCAAAGCAAACAGCATGCACGAAATCCTTCTGGAACTAAACCAGAATCTTTAAAGAATCTTTCC
>CAODLS010444346.1:0-11465 GCA_948243855.1 Flueggea neowawraea | reverse complement strand
ACAAACACATGATAATCCAGTTCGCTTCGGTTTTAAGTGGATCAATATATTTTACTTTAAAGGGTACCCTTTTTTTTTGTCTTGTCTGTTGATTAAACCTAAAGAGTTAAGAATGAGGGACATAAACAGATATTTTAAAACTAGTAGGGACCGGATAAGAGATCTCACTAAGGCTCAGGGGCTGCGTTGAATTTTGACTTAACAGAAAACACGCCGCAAATAATTGGAGGGAACAAAACGTCCTTGCCTACTTCTTTAAATAACAACACGTGGCGTCTCATGAGTGGGCTGAGCAATGACCGCTCACTTTTGTGATTTTCGAATTTTCTATAAATCTAGCCTTTCTCTCTTCATCAGTGAGCTCGGTAAGTAACGCAAACGAACGACGATGAAGTTTCCTCATCTCGCCAAGAACGTTTCTGGACTCCGCCGCAAACTCGAACGAGCTAAGCAGTCCGAGAAAGATGCCGTGGAACTGCTGAAGTCCTCGCTTTCGGAAGTCCGAGAGGCCCGATCCGGATTAAAGAGCGCCTGGGACCTCATCGATGAGACCTTAGGTGAGGACGTCGAATTTGATTCTGATGAGGCCTGCGATGCCCTGCTCGATGAGGAGATTGTGTCAGTGCTACTCGACGATGCGCACCAGTCGATGAGTCTCGCCTGTGAGGAGCTCCTCCGTGCTCGGGAGCGAGAGTCTTCTATCTCAACCCTGCTGGAGAACGCCTTCGCGCGTTTCGACCGAGAACTAACTGAACTAGTGATTCGCACCAAGAAGCAGGTTGACGTGGCGAAGGATTGCAAGTGCCAGGGGTTCTCCGGCCAGGTCAGGATTGTAGACTCCCTCTCCGACCAAGTGAAGAGGAAATTGATTGCACGAGCGCGTAAGATGGAGCTGCAAGTGATGGATTGAAGTAAAATTTGCATTTAAGCGATTGAGTGACAGACTTGATGGATTTCGATGGTGCTGGATCGAATCAGTTAGATTACTTGTGCGTATGTTCTTTCATACTGTGGTTTGTTTCACCGTTTCAGATTGTTTCATTCTGTTTGAAATTTCACTGCCTGTTTGAGATTGTTTGATTAATAATGCTTTTAGCAGCTAGTGCATGTTTAGAGTGATGGTGTGTGTGCCAGTAAGGAATAGGTTGACCTTGCATGAAGTCTAATTGCTGAACAAATATGGGAAATTAGAACTTGATTGTTAAGTTTCTATTATGATTTCTTTTTCTTATTTTGGTGTTACAATGATTGTGATCTGCTACTTGTTTGAAAAGGCAACAAGGGTTGTATGATCTTCGGAAATTCTGTTAGTATAAACATACTTTTTATTTTTTTTTACAGTATTAGTATGAACATACTTAAAAAAGAAAAAAACTTGTGAGATTTACGACAATCACAATACATAAGATGGCTAGATTTAGTATTTCCTTTTGGAATTATAATAGATTAAATATTATTGAATATATAAAATAGTATTTATTTACAAGTTTATTGTATCACAAGTGACCACTACACATACTGAAGAGCACTGTTCTCAGGGGAGAGAAACTTGGAAAAATTCCACTCGTAAAAATGCATGTAAAAAGTCGGAGAAAACTGGCTAAAGTATTTATAATTTCGAGTCGATATTGTCAACCAAAACAAACTTGTTTCACATTCGAAGCCAGTTTTCTGGTGCAATGGTTCTAGTTAGTTTTGTTTCCGATACAGCCTTGGCCCTTGAATCAAATAATCATCTAATCCATGCTTCAAGGTCATAACTCTGCTTGTGCCTTTTTCTGGATTAGCAAATCAGTATTTGATCCTTTTTTTCCTGTTCTGTTTTTGGTTCATACTTTGGGAGATTTGGTTGATAATTGAAGAAGAAATGAAAAAGTATTTTAGGAGAAGAAGGAAGATCCAATTTAGTAATAGTTTGGGGGATGTTGTTTCCTTCAGAATTAGTTAAAGGAAAGAGAGTTGCAGAAATGGTTGATGACTGAATCTTGTAAAACCTCTGTTTTCAATTTATCGTTTCCTTCGGACACCTGAGTTTTCCATTTCCTGCTCCTAACTCATTTCCGACTCTTCACGCCGGTAAAGAGGTTGTTTTCGGCGGATTCTTTGACTTCTGCAACAACGTTTATAGGCTCCCAGGTTGAACATAACTTTCGAAAAACAAGAGGGAGTTCTGCTAGTCAATTTGAGCCTGCTGAAACAACACCTTAAAAGTGTTACAGCAAAGCAAAATGGTGAATGTTCAAGCTCGTTGAGACTTGGGGCAGTTCTTCAGTTGCACAAACAAAAGTCCTGTTCCAACGAAGAGATCGTTGTCATGTTCCGGGAGGTTTCTCTCGTCCAGACAAACCCGGAGCCTGAATTCAATTATTCCCTAGAGAATATAGAGATTTTACCGTCTTTTTTGGTTTGCAACCGTACATGAGCTATCAGGAAAAGTGAAGACTTCTTCAAGATTCCTCTAGCTCTCTTTCGCTTTCATCAAACACATAACAGAGCGGAGTAGAACTAAACTGAAGCATGGATAATGTAAAGAGACTTGCAAGAAGAGATTTGTATGCTTCATGTTGGACCCTGGGAGCCTAAGGGAGATCCAACTCGTGCGTGAGCCTAGTGAAGGAGCACACAAGTGAGATTGACACCACATTTTTACCAAAAACCTTAAGGCAATGGGTTATGGGTCCACACCATTTATAAATCATTCATATACACCACACCTCTTCGATATATGACTCTTAAATATTCACACTTGCTTTCCTAACAATCTCCCCCTCAAGTGTGAACCTCTTCCACAACGGACTTAGGCCTGTTTCCTTTGCAACGGAACCACTCCAAGTATTACGGAATTTCCTTGGACCTCTTTAAGTAATAATGTGGATTTTTAACCCAAGACCACTTTCCATGACTCCACCCATCTACGAGTTAACCCCACTCACACTAGACACTCTACAAGGGATTTTACCAGTCAACATAACTCTTCACATTTCTCGTGTCCGCTCATCACCACAGTGTCACCAAAAGCTTTTTCCCATGACTCCACCCTTCTGTCTATGAGCTTTTTCGGCCGCTCACGCAGTAGTTCATGGCTACACCAGTCAATACAGCTCTTCACCACATTATCACACTCATCCCAAACCACCATTACACCATACTCATCATTGCTCGTGTCCCAACCGAACTGTTGGCTCTGATACCACTTGTTGGATCCGTGGAGCCTAAGGGAGATGCGCCTCACGCGTGAGCTTAGTGAAGGAGCACACAAGTGATCCTGACATCACATCTTTATCAAAAACCTTAAGGCAATGTGTTATAGGTCTACACTACTTATAAGTCATTCACATACACCACACCTCTTCGATGTGAGACTATTAACTATTCACACTTGCTTTCCTAACACTTCAGATGAAAAGGTTCATCATTATCTTTTAGTCCCGAGGTAGAACTGTATCGAATAAGTTCCTGCATTGCATGCCTCCGAAGAAAATGGCGTCAATGTTTTGATGCATAGGTTACATATGGCATGTATGGAGTCAATTTCCCAGATATGGACTCTTTCAGAGATTTAACCACAAGCCCTCTAAATGCACCAACTTTCAGATAGTAATATTAATCCTGATGATACTTATTTATTAATCTGTTGATACCGATTTAATAATCACCTTCATCCTAAACCACCTAAGCCATCACCTTCTCCGCAATCACCACCATGCCATCATTGTGAGTGCACCACCAACCACTCCAGGCCACGAGGCACCACCACCTTAGGCTCCATTATCACCTCCCCAACCTTACACTCCTCTAATATCACCCCAGAAGCCTTCATTGCTAGGTCTCGAACCAACTCGATCTCAGTGTCGGAAGGATCTACACTTGGCTACGCGCACTTGAATCCAGATAATGATCTCATCCTCATCTTTGTTTTTTTGTAGACTTGTCGTATAAATAGTCATTTTATACGTGACCAACAAATAAAATGTGTTGAAGGCAACACTCAGACGACAGACCAGTGAGGCAGACGACAGCAACACTGCACTTGCAGCGGCCACCAATAGTTCTAGACGACAGCCATGAGCTGTGAACGTCAGCTATTGTTTAGGATTAGCTCTAGCCGTTTCTTCTTGATTAACTTTAGTTCTGGTGATGTGTTTTAGATGTATTGAACTTCTACTACTGATTCTTCTGTGAGTATGTATAAGTTCCAATAACAATCAATAAAATACAACTTTTGATTGCCCATAATTTCCTCTGACAAAATGAAGACTTATTAATCATCTCCGATTTACTAAGATAAAATCGTCTTATTATCAAACGACATGCCGCAAAGGCAAGCTAAATATCATTGCTTCACTCAATTTAGTTTGGCGTGAGTCGAACTTCGAATCTCTTCTTCTCTTTTGACAGTCGAACGTCCTTCTCAAGTCATGCAAGCCTTCTTTTGTTGTTTGATAGTTCTCCGAGCCAAAGGATCTTCCTTAGTAAATTCTTTTGTTAATGCAAGATTATACTTAGTGGTCTTGCTCGTCTATCAAAACGTCGAAGGAATTCAACATGTGATTGTCACTACCTATTTGGTTCGACAATAAAGTGTTATACTCTCTATTTTACTGATTTGTTTTAAAATACGTGCATATATGCTCTAATTAATGAGGGATTCATCTTGAAAATTGTGCATGTCTTTTACATAAAACTAATGAAGACTTTGAAGTTGTTCGATGAAATCATTATGGCTAACTAGCTATTTTAACCAAGTAGTTGAGCTAAAAGTTTGTTAACATGCTCCAATGTGGGTTACTGAAGTTCGGGGGTATTGCATGGACGTGTTGGACATAAGAGATATGTATCCAGAGACAGATTATATGAATCGAGTTTGATTGAGAAATGGCTAATAAGGCTGTTAATTAATATTATCCAAATGGGTGGCAAGGACAAGTACATGCTGGGACACTTCCCAATCCCGATTTCTTCTCCATATGAATATGTCCTGTCAATTCGGTTTTCATTGGTTTAGTCTAACAGGCATTATGGTAGATCAATAGAGTTGACACAAAGCTATCCAAGTAGGAAGAACTCTCACGAGTTGCTCAACTGATTTTCAATGGGAAATAATAAACAAAACAAGCCCTCACTTGGAGACTCACATCAGAAACTCAGGCCAGCTTTCATGATCAATATGTAGAACAATTGATTCAATTAGCTATGAAACGACACTCTCTCAAATTACACACGGCAGACGCACCACTCTCAAATATTGAAGTTCACAAACCTGCTTCAAGATTCTTGCCCAAGTTCTCCACCAGCTCGGCCAGTTCACTATTTGATGGTGCTTGACATGGAGCAGCGATGGCGAAGTCCAGAGCTTCTTTGTGTTTTCCCAACTGCAAGCAGGTAACAATAAGAAACTAAATGCGACCGCCTGCATTTGCTTCAGATCTACAGCTGTTGATTTTTACAACATTCAGGTAATTGTGCGTTTCCTAAGAAACTTTCCAGAACAGGATAGCAGCAGGTGGAACCTTCAGTTCATCACTCCAACTAGTACTATCACTACTTTGCAAAGCAATGCATACAGGTCATAAATAAATTGGATGTACGAATTGAGAATTAACAGATTTTGAACTTTTTAAATAAATTAACCTTAATCAAATAATAAAAAACATTGTTAGTAGAGGATTTGGAACAAATTAAGAGTTTATCAAATATTATGAAAATTGATTGAAATATATTGATGCTGTAATATTTAATAGTTTAAGAAAATATTTATCTTCATATACACACATCATCGCACAATTTTTTATTTGATATTGTAATTCTTTATAAGAATTTGATTAAGCTAATTGACCTATTTGAGTTTATAGTAAGGAAATGATATTTTTTTAAAAATGGAGTATTGATAGTTCTTTCTCCTCTCAGCAAGTGTGTCGAGAAATATGCAAAAACAGATTATAAAGAAATAAGAACGAGAAAGAAAAACAAAACACACAAAGATTAAATGAGATTTGTCGACATGCTTACATTCTTAAGAGCGCAGCAGTAGTGTAAAATTCCCTACCGTTCGCTCTACTCCACAATTCTATATCACCACAAAAAAAAAAATTGCCGGTCCATGGTACTTGACATTGTGACCCTTAGAACGGTATACATACATACATACATGTATGCATAAACTTTTAGGATTAAATGTCATATTAACGTTATATCTATTACTTCTTGTTGGAAGTTGAAAATTGATTATAAATCATTAAATTTCAAACCATAAAGCTAATTTTTGTCATGTATTCGACAACATGCATAAATAAAACATTTAGTAGTAGCAACAGCAACAGTAGTAGAAATGGTCTGATAAATATTGGTGGAGAAAATAATTCGAGATACAAGCTTCCATCGACCACTTAATATACTTTTAAATGCAACTCTTAGTATTAATTACTCTAATTTCAGATGAATAATTGAAAAAAGAAATCAATTCTAGATGTTGGTTTGTTTTGCTCAACTAATATCTTGTAATATATATGTAAGTATATCTTTTACTCAACTCAGAAAACACAGTTACAGGTTTTGTTCATTCCATATAAACAACATAAATAGAACATATTTAATATATATGTACCATATTTCAATCTAAAACATGTAGAATAATTTACCAAAATGTTACTCCTTCCATCCTTCCATCCCACAAAGATAAATACACTTTGTGTTTTTAATGTCACAAATTATAAACATCTTTCTCTACTCTTTCCATTAATTAAATCAAAAAGTTATAATATTATCCCATGGCCACCTAGCAGATGACAAAAATCATGGCAGCAAGGACACTTTTTGGTGAAAAAAGGCATACGCTTGGAGGCATTTTTTAACACAAATTTGTGAGGATTCTACCACATGTCAAGGGATATAAATACCCCCTCTTAGTCACTCTTACACACACTTTTACACATTACATCTAATTTTTACAAGAGCACACTTCTTCTCTTTTGGTCAAGAACGTTCATCTAGGGTTTGGAGGAAGAAAGAGGAGAACTTGAAGGCTTGAGGATTTCTCTACAACCCAACTTAGAGAAGCTTTCTCTACACTTTATTCTCCTTAATTTCTCCTTATTCTTATTGTTGCCTACCATGATTTGTGTTGTATTTCATTGTCTTAATTGTATAAACATAGTCATGGTAGCTTAGCTCTTTTGTTAGGGTTGAGAAATGTAGATCATTGATGGATGCTTGTTATATTTATGAATGGGATTAATGAAATTCATGTGATATCTTGTGTTTATGTTGGGTTGGTTTAATGACTTGTTTTGTATGAATGTTGTTATACTTGACCATCATAATGATGTTAGTAACAAATTTAGGTGAAGGATCAAAAGATGAAGCCTAAATGAGGTTTACAAGCACTGAAATTACCATACTTAGGGTAGATATATTCTTTGTAGGTAATGTGTTCGATGAAAGTCTCGAATGAATCTAATGAGTCTATTTTAGTTAGGTGAGGCCGAAAGAACCCTCCTAGTAAATATAAACATAAATTAAATGAACTTGAAAAATGTTTTAAGCAAAATTAGCAAGTTGAAGTCTTGGTTGAACCTCGAATGCCCTAACATCTTGGCAGATATTGTTTACTTTCTTTTCCAATTTACGTAGCGTTTACTTTATTGCATCTTTGTTTCCTTTTCAAATTATAAAATCTCAACTATTGAACTTTTACTTTCTTGTTACGAATTGATCACATTAGTAAACCGTTCCCGTGGATTCGATACCCTAGGAATACTCCCAAAGGAAAACTACATTGACAACCGTGCGCTTGCGGTCAGTCAATCAACTATTATCTTTTTCTCTATTATTTATTTTCTTGTGTGGATATGTTTGTGTGTTTAGCCCCCAACAAGGTATGTGGAGGCGAAACCAATGGTTGGAAGAATAAAAAGATTTCAATTGAACCACAGATGCTCGCGGGTGACTCATTTGATGTTTGCAGATGATACATTAATTATAGCGAAGGCAAGTATCAGTGAGATCTAAATATGGAGGAGCATACTAAATACTTTCGGACCAGCTGTTGGGTTTAAAGTGAATATGGCTAAGTCAAACATCTACTTTTCGCCTTCAGTAACTGGTGAACTAAAAGGTAGAATCTTAACGATGTTGGGATGTCAAGAGAATAAAGGGGATGATGTATACCTAGTATTACCGTCAATATAGGGGAAATAGAAAGTCCAGGCAATGCGAATCATTCTCAAAAAATTAAGGAGCAAGCCTCAGGGCTGGAAGGAAAATTACTCTCACATGCAGGCAAGGAAATCCTGATCAAGGTGATTTTACAAGCTCTCCCAACCTACACAATGTCAATGTTCAGGTTACCAGCTTAGATCCTGAACAAGGTGGAGTACAATAGAAAGTTGTGGTGGGAACTGATATAGACAAGAGGACAGTGCATTGGGTGGGTTAGCACAAGCTCACTCTTTCCAAGAAAAATAGAGGAATGGGAGTTAGGGAAATGCAACGTTTCAACCAGAACATGTTAGCTAAGATGGCATGGAGAATTGTTAAAAATTCGGAAGCATGAGGGGTGAAAATTATAAGAGCAACTTACTTCCCTAATGAAAATTTCTGGGCAACCAAAGGCTCCAGTGTATCTTCCTGGGTGCCGCGGAGTATTGTTTGGGGAAGAGAAGCTCTAGTGGCTGGAATGAAATGGAATGTTGGTGATGGGAAACAAATCATGATTTGGGACGCCTCTTGGGTTCTTACCTTGCCTAACTTCGGGGTTTACTCCCCAAGGAATGCAGGTTCTGGCATGAATTTGGTGGCAAACCTTATTAACGAAATAGGCAACAACTGGAACATTAGGAAACTGAACACCATGTTTACAATAGGTGAGATAGAATAGATCATAAAGATTCCATTCAATAGAAAGGCACATGACAGGTTGGTTTGGCGTTATGACAATAAAGGGTGCTTTACTGTTAGATCTTGATATCATATTCTCAAACAAAACCTAGAAATGCTTAGGAGAGGCCAAAATCAAAGCGTCTTATTCAAAGAAAATGAAGAAACTTAGAGGAGCGTGTGGAGCCCAAACATTGTACCAAAATGGAAGCATTTCATATAGAGATGCTTATTAGGGGCAATTCCTACACAAGCAAATTTATACAGGAGAGGTCTGACAGATTCTCCTATATGCAAGTTTTGCAACCAAAAGGAGGAGACAATTCATCATATGTTGCCGGAGTGTTCTTATACCAGGCCGACGTGGTTGGGGTGTCAGCTCACAATACACGCAGATCAAAATAGCCAGGTTTATCTTAATCATTGGTGGATCGCTTTACACAAGGATGGTCGAGGAAATGGTGAGAGAGTTATGGAGTATTGTGTAGTGGTTTGTTGGATTATTTGGAAAGCTAAGAATGGATGCATCTATGATGGCGTGGCAACAAACTCACTGAGAACGCTTAAGCAGATTAGGGAATGCGTTAATGATTTACAAAACTCAACATGGAAAAGTAACAGCAGCAACAACAGTTATGAGGAATGCAAACATGATCCCAAGTGGCTTCAACCAGAATCTGGGCAAATTAAAATTAATTGTGATGCCTCCTTCAGGTCATAAGATGGTGTTGCAGCATTGATGGCTATCACAAGAAATTTTAGAGGGCAAGTGGTGGACTATGCAGTAGTAAAAGGAAAAAGAGATGGAGTTTTGAGAGCAGAGATGGATGCCATGCGGCTGAGAGTCGACATGGCAGCAAGGAATAATTGGAAGAAAGTGCAGATAGAGTCTGATTCCAAGTGTGCTATTCAAATCTTAACAGATACTGAAGATAATTTATGGTGGGAGGTATATGCTACTGTGCAGCATATCAGAGTCGTCTTACAAAGTTTTCAATCTTCGAATTTTAGTTGGATACGTAGAGAACAAAACAGAGTCGCAGATTTTTGTGCTAAAGCTGTAATAGGTGATAAATGCTCACCTGATACCTTTTGTAATCCCCTGAACCACTTTGTCAATGGCTAAGGGAGAAACAACAGCATTAATGAAATTGATCGTCGTTTGGTAAAAAAAAAGGGTTAAATCCTATGCCATCCTCATGTAATATTAAAATCTTTTCTCCGGTCCCTATGGTTTCAAAAATCTCCTCTCCCGTTCCCGATTGCAACTGATGCGTCCATCCGTTCGTCCACCGTTACGAAAAATGAGAAATTATTGTGTTGCCCATGCCAGGTTAGGTTATTATTTCCCTCCAAATTAAATAAGTTCTCTCTCTTAATTAATGCATGCCAAAAAGCGTCCAACCACCCTCTCTGCTCCTTCTCTGCCTTGTCTAATACGTCCTTAGAACCCCTAATTTCATCGAAACCACACACTTACCACAGACTCTTGATGCTTTGTGTTGAGTTGAAACATCGATGAAGGGCATTTTTTGAAGTTTAAGCGTCGAATTACTTGGGACGACAGAGTATCAAAGTAATTAGAAAAAGGCATGAATTTGTGGTTTTTGGATGGATTTTAGTCTATCTTTAATTCTATTGACATTTGAAAAGGTTTGTGTTTGTGTTGATGTAGAATGAGAGTGATGGAGCATGACATAACATTTTGGTATGAACTTGAGAAGGTGACAATGAAGAACATTGATCCAGACCTGTAATCATTCTTGGATTTATTTGATCATGCATTTGAGTCATTTCCTATTCCTCCAGGTTCGATTCTTTCTTTGCATTCTAGCAGAGGTAGCCCTATTGACAATGATAAAGACTTGTTGAGAGTGTTTGATAGGTATAAGTATCAAAGGGATATAGCTATAACAATTGATAAGATTGGTAGCCCTGTTGCTATTGTTGGTACCCGGAAGGAGTCTGGTGTTGAGATGGACGATGAGGTTGAGATTGAAGTTAATCCTACTGCACCACAAACTTATAAAACCAGTGAAAATGAACCCAAAAGTGAACCAGAGAAGGAACAAACACTTTCAAATCAAGAGCAAATCTCTGGTCCTATAAATCAGAAACAATCAAATTGTGACAACCCTAAAAAAAGGGGAAAAGAGTTAGAACCAAACCTTATGTGAAGAAGCAGAATAATAAGGGTGCTCACCATTTTAGGAGAAAAGTGGATGACGATGTTTTCTTGTCTGATGAAGAATTTGAAGATTCTGATGATGATTATTGTAATACCCCGTCCGTTCCGATGAAATTTTCCTGTAGCATTCCGACCAGTTCCGACAAGGTCTCCAGTGAAACGACATTTGATTTCGAATGGTTTTAGTATGATTTGATTCTCGAATGTTCGAGATGAAGTTTGGATATTTGAAAGCTGTTATTTTTGTAAGGTTGGATGTTGTTAAGTGTCGAAAATGATTCTGGACGAGTTCGGTAACAAGAGAAGTCAAGAAAGGAGAAAACAAGCATCTAATGTGCGTAGTTAAAAGAGTAATGCACGTTAGGATAGCCTAACGTACATAAGCTTTAGGCCAACGTACGTA
>CAODLS010444339.1:0-12592 GCA_948243855.1 Flueggea neowawraea | reverse complement strand
TTATATTAGTTGCTCCACACTGGGTAGTGGGTATGGACTTACAATTGTTAAACAAATATTTAACGGTTTTATTTAAATTATTTATTTATTATTTTGTTACTAAAAATATATTTTAATTATATATTCGAGAATATTATTTTTGAAAACATCTCCCTGCTAAATTGTTTAATACGGTAAATAAGCCGATTAATAATATGAATGTGGGTAGTTTCTGTTCTCCGAGGCTTGTGCGAGATGGGCCGGGCTCCCATAGACGGTTTGCCTCGTACGCCGGTCGTGGTCCCGGGAATGGGTCGTGACACGTGGCATCCCGATTTTGCGACCCCTGGCTACACGCGCGTGAATCACTCTACGTGGAGCTCTCCACCGGGAGAGAGAGAGAGGTCGAGAACTCCTATTTCGAGTCATGCACAGATCATGTGTGACATCTAGACTGCGAAACAGCCGGTCATTTCCTTTGACATTTCAACCATGGTTTACTCGAAAGACCAACATAAAACTAGTTTTGTTTCGCTGCTAGCTTTTGCTGAAATTGAGGTTAATAAATCGAACCCATTTATTATATTATTTATTTATTAACCGATATACAATTTCTTCAGGTACGAGCAAAATAACTATTTTTCCAGACATCGTCATCTCAAATACTATCTAGAAAAATCTAATAAACAATTCAATCGTACTAACTTATTTTCTTTTTCACATTATTGGTCTCGCCACTAACGATATCTAGAATATATTTTTCTTTTCTTGCTGTACTGTTGGTGGTTTTTATTAATTGATAGATCAATTTGCAATATTTTTTTTGAATAAGGAATTTGCAATAATTTTAGAAACCACAAATTAAGAGGGTAGCAATAATTCAATATCTAAGTACAAAATATGGACAAACCTGTAAAAGATTTATCCTTAATTAATAAGTCTCTTTAAGACTTTAGGCTGATCAAATTTTCTCTAGTTTGGACTCTATATATGCACATGATTATCAAGTGTAATTTTAAATTTCTTAAATTTTGAAAGATGAAAATGTTAGTCTAACCGGGAGTCGTTACAACTGGTCGCCCCCTAGTCCTTTATCCCAACCAAAAAAGAAATGTAAATATGTAATTATTTGTTTCTTCGACAGAGAGGAACAAAAACATTTTGTTTAAGATAATATATATTATCATCAATTAAAGACTATTATTTCATTGTACGACTTATTCTGAATGTCTAATATTTCGGTATGTCTATATAATTAAACTTCTGATTTTTTCTGAGTAAATATATATAGAGTTCATTTCACTCCACTCTGCTTATTTACAAAAAAAATTCTTAATAACAATTTTCAATAACAATTAGAAGGATTTAATTTTCGGGGGAAAAATATTAACCTTGTCTTAGATACACAATGTCTAGAATAAGGCTATTCGCAACCCACAGTTCCTGAAGTCGTCCCGCGGGACGCCTGCTCAATATTTTTATTGTTATTTTATTAAAGTCCCCAGTTCCTAGCCCCTCAATTTTTCCATCCGTAATCTAAGAGCTATTTTAAGAGTCTCGCTGGACGTCTACTCAACTTTTCACAAAACACAATTTTATTTTAATACCGTTAGAGTAAATCTGACCGTTGGATCAAAACGATCAGACGGTCAGATTTTGTTTTTTTAAAAAAAATATGTGCATGCTAACCCCTCGTCTGACACATGTAATCTCTCCTCCCGCAGAAGAACAAACTACGACATAAGGACACGTTAGCGGCTAGAATCCCAGTATGGGATCTTAACCGCGATGTGAGCAGCCTAAAGCTCAACTTTGTCATAATTCGCGACAACACTGAATTTACTTTTGATTGTAAATGGATTCGACTATACGAGGCTTAGATTGACTTATTTTCACATCAATCACTATATTGATCATCTCTACTTAGTACAATTAATTCTTAATTATTGCACGATCTCATTGTGCACTACATGTCATCCACTGCTCTATTTGTACTACCATATTACATTAAATTGGTTCATTTTCAGGTTTAGCGGCATTTTAATAAGAACATAGATGCAGAATCGTCGAACACTAATTCATTTCATTCTCTTTGTAGCTAGATAATATTGAAAAGTTCATTTATGGCCATATAATACATGCTGTAAAGAGCATTACCGTCCAAAACTAGGTTTAGTGCTTTATTATTTGTACTTATTAATATTGGAACACTTTTTGTAGTATACATTTTGCTTATTAGTTTTAAATGTTTAAATTTATTTTTTCTCCTTATTTGGATGAGGTAGCATGACATAGAGCCGACCCATTTCCCTAAAACAAGGGTCTCTATCTCTTTATTTTCACTATGTAGGGTTTACTGTTCTTAATTGGCTTAGTTATAGTGGTCCGGGGATAGCACTTAGGAGTCTCTTTAATTAAATAAGTTTTATTATATAGTTTGATTAAGAATGAGTAATGTTATAGGAAGAAGCATTGCCATGTACTTTATTGTTTATGAGTGTTGCTTTTCTTTAAAGAATAGATTTAAAATGGTAATTACGATCTACAAATGTCTGGCACAAAGGGTCCACTAAGATTGTAATTAATAAGGAATTTAGGTTAACAAGCCAAATTGAGCACCACATGGTATTAGCAAAAATGTTAAGTTCTTGCGAATCTCTCTTCTTTTTTCTCAAAAAGGAGCTGAATTATAGTCAATAATTTCCATTATAGGTATGCACATGAAACCCATCAGGAAATGTCTTGATTAAATTTGAGTTGATTGATAAATAATCGTGATTGTTGTGAACAACTATTTGAGAGACGAATTAAACCAACAATGTATAGTATAAATTGTAGCTGTTTCAACAGCTCACTGTTCAAATCTAAACTTCTATAAATATTTCCGGTTTTCGCCAATCTTTTTAAAATTCTTCTTATTTTTGGCCACCTCAATCGCAATTTTCTGATTTCATAACTGATCAAACAATATTATTATGTTATAAACATCGATCTTTATATTTCGTTGGATATAGAAAGAACAGTTTTGGGTTGTACAAAGCCTATTGGGCTCATTCAATAGCATAATATATACAACTTACACCGGCTCTACCAACAAAATAAGAACAGAAGCCACCTCTAGAGGGTAGTCTGGCGGATGAGAGCGATGCCCTTATTCGCGTTAGTGCAGGTTCGACTGGGAGCGATGACAATTGTGGCTGTCTATTATTATGGATCTGTGTCACGTAATAGAGTAAAGTGTGCAGGTCTGAGACTGTTTGTTTCAATACGGTGTTACGGTGACCTCAATAGTGCACGGGCTCAAGTCCGCTGTCGGTGTCAACTATGGCTCTCGGGAACATTTCGTATCGGGGATGTAATACCCACATGGTAATGCCTAGCCGGGATATGCTACTACTGGTTGTCTCTGACTCCCCTTTTTGTTACAAAAAAAAAAAGAACAGAAGCCTGTCACAAAAAAAAAAAAGAACAGAAGAATTCCAGCCTTACTAATTAATCGTTGTTTTCGTGAAGTATAGAGATTGAATAATAGGGTAGTTGATTTTATCATAGTGACCCTTTCTTTTAAAGAAGGAAAGTTCAAGACCAAACCAGGTCTTATCTTAATTTAACATGGATGGTCCATCTTCTACGTTCCTTTTAAGATTAAAGTGGGATTTTTAGAAGATAAAAATGAACTAGTGCATGGAAACACTTTCAAGATGGGGCTCCATTGCACGTGTGGAAGTCACCTATTCTATGAGATTTTGGACCAACAAAGTCTTTTGCTTTGGTTGATGTGCACAAGAATTTATAGGGATTGCAAAATTGGGACCCTTTTTGACAATATTGCTGCATAGCTCTCATGATGAACATGAAGGTCTATATTGCACAGAAGAAGGTCCACTAAATATGTGTGGAGTCATGAGCTCCTTTGCTGCGTGGAGTCATGCGCTCTTTTGCCTCTATCAGGATAATTAGGGCTATCGTTTGGTTTTAGTTTTGTTGTTGATAGACTATCATCAGTTTTGAATTATCTCCTCTGTTTAAGGAAAGATAATCATTAATTGGAATATCAATTTGCTTTTGCGTTTGCTTGTCAAAAAATTTTAGTTAGATTAATTCTAGATATAGTTGACAACGAGCATATCTAGTCATTCAATTTAGGTTAAGTGATCGAAATTTCATCATTAAAATGGTAGATCAAGAAACAAACATACTCTTTGTGTTGTATAAATACATGGATTCAAACCGTAGTAAATGCAATTAAGCAAAATAAAAATTGTTAATGGCTTAAAACTCTCAGCTTGGCCTAAGACGATGCATGGTTGGATCTTTTCTTAAAAAGAGAGAGAAATGGAATTGTTTATGTTTCTTGTATATATTGAATAATAAGATCGTACTTTAATAAGTTTGGTAAAATAAATAATAAAAATAAACAATTTAATCTATTTATTAAATTATAAGATATATTAAACATATTTTTTTGGGCCAATAAAAAGGGGAGTGGGGGCGACCAGTAGTAGCATACCCCTGCTGGACGTGACCATGTAGGCATTACTCCCCGCTGCAGAATGTCCGAAGAGCTATAGTTAAACTCGGTAAAGTGACTGAGTCTCGTTACCGCATTAAACATATTAAACAATATAATTGTACACAAAACATATGCCACCAATTCATCTCGAAATGGCATTCCATCATCGGAACAAATTGAAATGTTTATAGCTTAACCCAGGAATAAATGCACGTTGCAAAATTAATATTAATATGATAATGTATGCATATGAATCATATATAAGATTAGTCGGTTAATTGGGATCATAGAGTATCGGCTTAGAATCAAACATGCAAGTAGTAGATAGTAACGCTTTTGCTTTTTCAAGTACTGGTCAACAAAGAGGTATGTGAAGGCTAGCTGGTACAATCGATAAAGACAAGTTGTAGATTACAAATATAATGATTTGCCTCGATGAATACAGCAAAATGTTCTGGGTTTAAAAAAGAAAAAGAAAAAGAAAGAAAGAGAATACAACAAAACTTTTTTTTTAGTCAAAAAATTATTATTATTACTATTATTTTACTGAGGGATTCAACAAAATGTTGAAGTGAGTCAATTAGGGTTTTGAAATCGATTGCAATGGTGCCCCCAAACAAGATTTCTAACCATCGATGACAACCTGTGATTGGGCTGCAGAGTCTTGTCCCACAAGGCCCCACCAGAGATTATCAAGGTCTAATTGTTTATAAGTTGTGTTAATTACACTGTTTGATACATTAAACAGTAGATTCGCATGTTTTCCCATGTTTTTAAATATCAGTAATGTCACATTGCAAATATCTCGATACCAGGAATGCCATGCCTAGTGTTTGAATATAAAAAATGTTTCTTCTGTTTCGTATTTAAAAACAAAATCTCATCAAAAATCTCACTGAGTTACTCTCTTTTCTCTCTCTTCCTCTCGTCTGCTCTCGGTCGCCTCTCCCGTGTCCGATGAGGAAAATAAGGTGAAGTTGGAATCACCTTTGCCATTGCAATTCACAACGGTTCACACATAAAGTACGCAGTTCATATTTTCAATGACTTTTTAATCCAAATTTTGTTTTTTGTTCATAACGATTCACATATAAAGTACACAGTTCATATTTAAAAAAAAAACATTTATTTAAAAAAAATGTTAAAAATTTTCAACAAGTTTAACAATTTTTTTGTTCATAATTGTTCACATTTGTGGTAGTTTTGTTTTTAGTTTTACAACGGTTCACAATAGTTCACATAATTCATATCTTTCAAAAGTCTAAATGATTTTTTTATAAAAATATTTGACCAATTTTTTTCTTAAATAATATTTTATTAATTTAATTTAATTTATTTTGCAAATGCTTTACATTGGTTCACAAGTGTTCTATGAACCATTGTGAACAAAAAATTTTACGGTTCACAATAGTTCACAAAATTTTAAAGGACTTTTACTCTTAAGAATTTTTTTATAAGGTCGCTTTTGGCATTCATAATGGTTCACAATATGGTGTTCCTACATAAGTGAACCATTGTGAACAAAAAAAAATATTATTATTATATCATTATAAAATTATATTAGAATTAACATTGAAAAATTCAAGTTTAGGGGCTGATTTATAAAAACTAAACAACTATAAGGACTAAAAGTGCAAATAAACAAAAAAACACAAAAACCTTAGGGTTTCTTACTCCCGCCGCCGTCCCACAAAAAACCTAGGTTCCGCCACGCCGCTCGACTGTTCGGGTCATTTACACCCCGCCGTTGCCGCTCGTCCGCCTCTGTCGCTCGACTATTCGCGTCCTTTACACCACACCGTCGTCGCTGGTCTGTTTCATGTCTCCTCTAGGAACGAAACAACAACGAGAGGGAGGAGAGAACGACAGCGGATCTGGTTGCCGCACCCATTGCGACCTTGCTCCTATTTCTATATCCTAGAGAGGCGACAACGACGTAAGAGAACAACAGCGGAGGATGATGGAGAGAGGTCGAGAATAGAAGACGACAGAGAGAGAAGGACAATAGAGGATGATGGAAAGGATGGTGGAGGAAGGAAAGAGGAGAGATGAACAATTCTAGGGTTTGGGAGGAGAGAGAGAGAGATAAATTGAGGAGAGAGGAAAAATAAAAAATAAACAAAAAAATTAAAAATTTATATGAAATTAATGTGATATTTTTAAAACTTAATTTCAACAAGTGACATTTTTAAAAACCAAACATAAAAAATGACATTCTTGTAAAATTGAAATAGAGGCTGGCATTTTTTAAAACAGAGGCCAAAAAAATGGCATACAGCGTAATTAGCACCTAATTGTTTACAAGTTGTGTTAATTACACTGTTTGATACATTAAACAGTAGATTCACATGTTTTCTTATGTTTTTAACTATCAGCAATGTCACATTGCAAATATCTTGATACCAGGAATGTCATGCCTAGTGTTTGAATATAAAAAATGTTTCTTCTGTTTCGTATTTAAAAACAAAATCTCATCAAAAATCTCGCGAGTTACTCTCTCCTCCTCTAGTCTGCTCTCTCTTTCTTTCTCTCTCTCTCCTCCTCCCCCCTCCACCCTTTCAAACAACATTTTGTCGCCTCTCATGTGGCCGATGAGCAAAATAAGGCGAAGTTGGAATTACCTTTGTCGTTGCAATTCACGATATGTTACCGCCACCATCCGACAAGATGCATTTGATAACATATCAAAAATTGGAGAGATTGATGGTTTCAATCGATGCTTCACAAACGAAAGGGACCGACGTGAGTGGAATCGTCAAAGAATGCAGTGGCTTGAGGTGACGATGACGAAGGCATCTGGGGATGGCAGTGTTAGAGTGGTGTTGTTAGACGCGCGTCGGGAATGGCGCGGACAACGGCCAACAACAGAAAAAGTGGCGTGACTAAAATTTCAAAACCCTAGCTAATGCCATGTTATGTTCAAAAAAAATGTTTTTGTCCTTATAATGTTGCAAAATTGTAAATCCAGCCGTAAACCCTAACAAAATTAGTCCCTCAAGTTGTACAATTACACGATTTCATACTTAAATCCATTAAATCATTAAAAAAACAATTTCAATAATCGTGAAGAAACAATCGTAATAAATGCAAAGAACGTTTCGTTTTTCTGGTTATTTCCCTAGTAGCCAACTACTGATCATCGCCTTGGTTAGCTATTGTCGTACCAACTGGCTAATCAGACGTGAGCTATACTAATTGGCCATGTAATTCTTGAAAGGACACAGGGGTTGGTTGCAAATTTAAAACTGTAATAATATATTGATATTCACTACCAATGTTCCCATAGGTGATTGCATTGAACTCTCAAGTGTAAAGTTTTCGACCAGCACCTTCCAGTTCATCCGCAAGGGCCTTGGCACATTGTAAATATTGAGACCGTAAGGTCGTTCTTCTCTGGTTCTTATAACTCTATATGAATTTGTAATTACCGGTTCTGAGAGACTGAATCAGAAGCATTGGCTAGAGCTTCCCATACTGCAAAAGATGATGTCAAACCAGTGATGTAGGGGTAGATTTCTTCTGTTAAAGAGGACAGTATCCAAGTCATCAACACATGGTCCTTCTTGATCAATTCTTCAAATTTTGGGTTCCACTTTGGTTAATTGGTAGTCTCATCTGTTATTGTTTTTGGCGGTTGTGGGTCAGTTCCATCAATCAAACCATTGAGGTTTGATAGTTGAGTAACGGAAAGAATTAGGTCTTCCATGCTAGGTAATTCTTGTGGGTTAGGTTGGTGGCAACGGTTGTGATGGTATGGGTTAATTTATCAGGAAGACTCATTTTTTTAGCTCTGATACTATGTCAATGATAAAACGTGGAGTCTGATATATTATTAACTAGAGAAGTGAATTACAAAGCAATATATATGTGCCGACATGTAGTGTAGGTCATGTCCTCTCTAGAGTTTTGGATTTAATGAAAATCTGTAAAAGTTACCTCAAAAGCTATCGGGAATGAAGTGGAATCAGACTCGTCCATTATGAATAATGAAATCAAACAAACAAGGAACCATTTTGAGAAGATGTCGGGAATTTCTTGAGAGAGATATAGTGTCTTAGATCTTTATTTATTAGTTGTAAATTTGTTTAGATTTTTAGGCAAGCCAATAAACCTACAGATTTTGTGGCTAGAAGTATCAAGCAAGGGGTATGTCCTTGCTCTTGGGTGATTGATCAGCCGAGGGAACTTACTAATTTTCTTGTTCTTGATAAGAATGAATGAATGAGTGGAAGCTTTTCCATGTTAAAAAAGAAAGACTTGGTAAGATAAAAATATAGAATATAAAATAGACGTTATATCTAAGGGAAAAATATCCAACCATCCTTCAATGTTGGAATAATCTACTATCACGTCCTTATATTTTCTAAAATCTTTCATTATCTCCTTGACAGCACCTCTATCGGTCAAAAGAGTATAAAATTGTTGGCACATTACATTAGATCAAATATTTGTGATATGATCAAATAATTGACAAATAGTTAAAAAAAACATGGATTTTTTTTACAATTAATTTTTAATCCATGAAGGCTTAAAAACATTCCAAAATATCAAAACACAAGTCGCTATATTCGATGTTGTTTTATAGGTCAATCCTCGGAACACAACTAGTGCTTCGAGCAAGCCTTGACATAGATGTATCGATGGAGTTTCGACGTTTCTCACTGCTTCTTTTGGCTATGTCTCTCATTGCAAAAGTCAAAGACAATTTAGGATTAAGGCGCGTGGTGTTATTGAACTTCTGACAGAAATCTTTGCGGGAACTGACAGCTTCTTGCATTGCCATAAACCTCGGACCTCGTGCCATCCTTTCCTTAACAGCTTCGGAGCAAAGCCCGCAAACCCAATTGCCTGAATGAGAGGATTTGACTTTAGAGATGTAGTCCTGGGCACAATCTTCTTCAAGACCACAACATTCGCATACCACTTGCTTTGCTTCATCAATTGCTGCTTCCAGAACCGCTTCATATATTTCAATTTCGTAGGAGACATCAGATACCGCTTTCCTTATCCCTTGCTCACTCTACAAGTTGTCAGCAAATAATCAACATTATCAAACAAGTACATTGAAAATATTAGATTAAGAAAAGTCACAATAACTATGTTTAACAGAATAATGGGCTTAAAAAAAACAACTAAGAACAACTCCAATATTTTTTAAAGAGAATTAATATTAATCAAATAATTATAAATCATAAAATAGATGTGAAACATGAACAGGTTCCACTTCATAGTTAGGAAAAAACAAAACAACTAATAATTCTACTAAATGATGCTCATAATAACGATACACATATTAAGAAAAATGATTTCTTTTATTTACATTTTAACTTGAGTTGTTAAATTATGAATAAATTATAATTATTTTGATTATCGCTAAGTACTATGTAGTCGTGTCTAACAACAAATGCTATAACAAACAAAAATTGGTGTTTCATATAAATAAGACCAATGATATTGAATATGTCGCTACATGTATATACGTACGATCATATCTTGAAAAAGTACTTCTTTGACGAGAAATGCAGCTACTTCTTAGAACCTAATACCTTCAGCTATATATATGTTTATACATGTAAGTGGAGGCTGATAATTTAGGTGTTCATTTTTTCTTTTGGCTTTAATTAACTAATGAAAATATTGAATCGAACAATAAAATAATGTCGATGTACATAGTTGTATATATAAAGCATAATGTTGAAGCGTTTTTGGTCATGAAAGAAACCACACTTTACAGGCTACAATATCATTTCACAGATAAGAAGTTGTTTTCATTGCCATTAATAAGCAACAAATTGCAACCCACTAAGGATACTTGCATTAATGTATATGTTTTTTATGTATTGTTTACCAAATAAAAAAATGTAAAAAGATGGCAGCAGTTTACGTCCAATACGAGTCATAAAATGCATATTGGAATTTATTTTAAGAGAAAACTTTGGTGACACTCGTGAGGACTCACGAGTTACATTTACACAGTGGTGCATATTGTGTTTGTTGCATGCTTTGATTCATTGTATTGATGTAACCACTTATTGAACATTGTATTTGATCTTATATCTCTTTTTTAAATTAATCCACGTGTCATGGAGAAAGAGAATTCAAGATTTTTATTCACTAAAGGGTATATTCAAGATAAGACAGATATCAAATCGAAGTTTTTTCTTTTTGTTTTTATTTGCTTTCTCAATTCTCCCGCAAATTAGTCCACCATTGTTCAATAATATGAAAAGCGTGACAAAATTCTTCTCTCCATATCTGGTTTTTTTTTTCCGAAAAAAAGGAGGTGGGAACGACTGGTAGGTGGCGTATTCCTGCTCGACGTTACCATAGGGCCAAACCTGAATAACCCAGCTCATTGCAACACAGGCCCAAGTGACAACTGGATAAATTCGGACTTACGTCGCTCTCACATCTCGAACTCGCACCGCAAACCAAGGTCAACAATGCCCTGCTCCACTCAGCCACTCCTCGGGATTCAGGCTTTGAAAAAAAAATAAATCTCATTAATTAATTAATCATATGTACAACAGCCTTATATAGAAGGCAAAAGCAAGATGAATCTTCCAAAGAAGAAACGTGTAACAAACCCAAGCTGAGTCAACATACTGTCAGCAAAAGACTCCAATTATCTTCCCAGCAATTTTACCATCTAACCAACGTCTTTATTGTTCTGAGAACCGCCCTCAAATTGAACATATCTATCCTACTATTAGGAGTGAGTATGAATTGGTTCAATTTTGATCCAAGAACCGGAATTAAACTGAAATTTTAGTTCTCCATTTTTTCAAGAATCGATTCCGAACCGGAAAATCAAAAGAATCGAATTGAAAGATCCGAAATTTCGGGACAAAACGATTCGGATATTCGGGTCTTTCGGGACGATTCTAGTTCAATTCTTAAATTTTTTTTCCAAAAAAAAAACACATTCAAATTCATTTCTATCAGAACTGGTTAATTAGAATTCACTCCTCTTATTGGATTCTCTACTCATCACATCAAGTCATCTTAAACACACAAATTCATTTCTATCATAACTGGTTAATTAGAACTCATTATATAAATAATGAAGTTTCAACAAAAAATCCGATATAACAACCCAGATATCTAATGTTCAACCAAGAAAAAAAAAACAAGGATATTTGTTACTCATATGAAATAGAACCTACTTCTTAGCCGGCTTCTTCTTGGAAATCAAAGGCTGCTGCGGTTTGGGGTGCCTCTCGACTTCACTGGGGTCCGGCCAATGGAGATGATGGCGATTAAACCAGGGCCAATTAGGGACGGAGATGGTGGCATCGAAATGGACGCTGCTCGCTGAGTGGCGTCGGAGGAAGGAGATGGTGGATTGAAGGTCGATGCTCCCTATGATTCGTCGGAGAGCTTTGATTGAAGTAACCAGATTGAAAAAAAAATAAAACAGATGGGTGAGAGTCGAAATTCACTAACCAGATTATCGAAAGAGAACAGGCAAGTGATGCGATGCGAGAGATGGGTTAGTGCCGTCGGAGAGCGTCGGAGTGAGGGAGAGCCGATGAGATAGAACTGAGAAGTGAGAGTCTCGGAGGGAGGACCGACGAGAAGATGAGTGGCCGAAGAGATAGAACTGAGAAGTGAGAGTCTCCGAGGGAGGGCCGACGAATCTGTGGGTGAGTGGCGTCGAGACTCGAGAGTGAGAACAGATGCAATGATAGAGAACTGAGAAGTGAAAGTCTAGTGAGGTAGGGCCGACGAGATGGTCGGTGACTGGCGACAGTGAGAGTGAGGAGATGAGTTAGCGGCGGCTGGTGAGTGGCGATAGTGATTAGCAAGAGAGAAGAGAACAGAGCAAATTTAAGGTTTGGGAATTGGGGTGATTTGGATTTTGGGAAGTAGTGGGCGATTCTTTGGTTTTGTGCAGGAAGGAAAGAAAACGACATATCGTTTAACCGTGACAATTAGAGAAAATTAGTTCTATTTTGCATACATTCAATAAAAATTTGTTTTTATTTTATATAATAAGATATATATTATTAATGGAAGGGTAAAAATTAATAATTAATGGACATCCAACGTGTGAGATGTTTATTTGTTGAAAGAATAAACATATCCGAATTTAGGAGA